>QANZ01035677.1:24084-37347 GCA_003254925.1 Chamaecrista fasciculata
TGAACGTCAATTCAATCCCTCTTTTTTTTTAAATATATCTGACGAAGTTTTTTGAAAAAATTAAAAAGAGTTAAAACTATTTCTCGTTGTGTTTTGTTTATCAAACTATGAGATTAAGTAAAACTATTTCCTAAATAATAACGGTAATATTTTTTTAGGTACAAAATACAAAATGGCCCACGTGTATGTACATGCTTGAATCATTGGATTCAAAAATAAAGGGTTAAAGGGTTAAATTGGTCCTAAATGTTTGCCCTAATGTTCATTTTGGTCCACCATTAATCATTTTGCTAACATTTAGGACCAATTTTAACATTTATTAAAATAATGGACCAAAATGAATATTAGGCCATACATTTAGGACCAAAATGAACATTTCACCACACATTTTATTAGAATTTAGTGTTGTTTTCTAATTTGCTATTTGGTCCTCAAACTATTATTTGTTATTTTTTTGTCGTTCAATTTCATAAATAGACCCCATTATTATTGATTGGGGTTTTCTACAAGACCCCAGTTATCTTTTACACATGTTAGAGATTGATTAATTGGAACAGTTCGAATTTATGGACCAAATTGTATGTCAAAAAATAATTCCAATATTATTTTCATTTTGGCCCATAATCTCATCCACTTGGATTTGGATTGACCCCTAACCCTCAATCCAAAATTTTCTCATCCTCACAATTTCCAATACCATATCACACTTCTCAATATCATCTCATCTCAATATTATTTCAATCAAAACACAACCAAACACCTATCATCTCATCTCATCCCATCTCAGTATCTCAATCTCATCTCATTATTTCCTACCATTTCTACCCCTATACAAATTACAAAAATCCATCAACTTTTTTCTACCAACCACAATCATTACATACCCTTTTATATAATTTCACACCCTATTTAACATCATTATCACTAAAATCACCCAAACACCAATACATCATCTCATCTCATCCAATTAAAAAATAATCTCATCCCATCCATTTGGATGAGATTGAATGAGATTGGATTAGAATTGAAAGTCTCCCAAACAGACCCTTATTAAATTGTAAAAAGTTAGAAAATCCTTATTGTGACCCTGAATTTGGTAAAGTTAATGATAATGAAATCTCACTTAATAGCATTAATATAATTAATGAATATTATGAAAATTCACTATAAATTTATGAAACTTGCATTATGACATTGTATGTTTATTTTTTAACTGCCTTGAGTCTGTCGTGGCCTTGGTGAGTCTCCGGGGCCCAACTCGCCTAAACTTTTTTGTACCAAAAGAAAAAAAAAACTTTCATTTGTTTTACTGTGTTAATGTTATAATTGTACTTTGCAACTTAATTATGACTACCTAAATTTAAATTCGATAATCTTTAAGTTTTTTTGGGATGATTTACTTGTTAACAATCCAATCCCAATTAAAATATGTTTAAACATTAAACATTAAATTACCTCGATCGATTCAACATTCATTTTATTTTTAAAACCTTAATAATAACCGGCTAATATCCTATAATCCCACCACTTCACTTGGATATTTTCATTCTATCAATTATTGATAGTTTTTCAAGAATTTTTATGTCAAACTAAGTCTTACAATTTTTCATCCAATCAATTGAAAAGATTTGGCTCATTTTCCAAACCATGATTCAAATGATTGAATTCTAAGTTTTTTTATTCTTAAATATGAGATTGAAAAGGGGAATTAATAACTTGAGAGGTACTTTTGTTCTAAAAAAAAATTATAAGAAGTGCTGAAGTCCATGATTCTATTCTGTCTTAATAGTGAAAAGTTTTTTATATATTGGTCAAATACACTTTGGTCTTATACATATTATTTTTTTTTTTCAATATGATCCTCTATATTATTTTTTTTAGTCATTTTTCATGTTTGATCCCAAACTCACTTTCATTATTTGATCTTGTTTGCCGATGACCTCAATTGATAGAAAAAGAACTTGTCAAAAATAACTTATAGCTCCACGAACGTGTTGCATTTATGTTTAAAATGAGAGAGATATGACAAATTTAACTTGTTTAATTGCGAAACGTGCGACTTAGTATTGGAGTCTAATTTGATCTTATTTAATTTTTTTAATGACTCTGATTAGATAGAAAAAAGGCCAATTTGGATACCCTGTAGTGCACTATAGATGAAATGCTGAGAGAGCAAAGAACAGTTAGAAAGAGAAAGTGGTCTCACTGACACTTTCTCTCTCTAACTGTTTCTTTATCTCTCAAAACTACACCCATAATGCACTACATGGGATCCATGTCCAGAAAAGACTTGTTAAAAGCAACTAATACCTTTGCACTTGTCATATTCAATGTGAAATATGATCACTCAAACAATATATATAAGATCAAAGTGAAATATGATATAAAAATAAAGGATCAAAATAAAATTTTAGCCTTAATATTAATTATATGTCGAAACAAACCTTGAGAAGAATCTGGTAATATTCTAATTTTCAACTCAACAATTTTCGGAAGCAGCCAACAACCCCAGAGATATAATATTTTCATTAAAGAAAAGGGAAAATCTGTAAAAAAAAAAATTCAAGTATTGAGGTACCGTTTTAGTTCTATTATCAAATTATTAGATCTTCTCTTTATATTTTGAATTTTATACATAAAAATTTACTACACAAATCTCAACACAAGATAAATTTAATAATTTAAAGACAAGTATTTTTTATACTCTTAAAATATGAACTCAGTTTGAGTTATACCTTCGAGTTTTTTTGTCAATTATACTTTCAATTTTTTTTGTGTCAATTACATTCTAATTTTTAGAGTACAATTGATTCTAATGTGAAACATTAATATATAATTAACTCAAAAAAAATTTGAAGATACAATTAAAATCGACATCATATTTTAAAAGTATCAGATTACTTTTACAGTTTTACCTAATTTAAAAATATAATATCCCAACGATTAAATTTCCTATAGAGTAGTACTATCAAGAAAATGTCATATTTTATCTATTACAATTCAATTAATGGAGGAAGAAAAATGTCCTTTTTTTTTTGGTGAGAAAAATGTCCTTTTCGTTGGGATTATATAAAGCCCATTAAAGTTCGTCCTGTAGGATGTACATGGCTCCCCTATAATAGCCTCATAAATATCCTCATAAATATAATACATGACTCCCCTATAAAAACCAGGCAACCAGCGATTCATTTCTATGTAAGCGATTGAGATTGTCATAAATTTATGTTAATCAAATAATTTTTTTTTCTTTTTTTTTTCCTTTGAAAATTTAGGTTCCATCATTTTATTATTACATATATTAATTTTTTACCTAATCTAATCGGTGGTTTTCAAGTAGAATATTTATAAGTATAGAAGTGACCTTCGACCTTTTAATACTTGAGTCAATAATTAAAAACGAAAATATACATATTTTGAGTATAAGAATAATTTACCTATATACCTGATGAACTAGGTTCTGGCCGGGGGTCATTACCTGGTTCAGATGAGGCAACTCTGGGTTCAAGGTTACCTGCAAGACAATGAACACACAGGGTGGCCCTGCGATTCACCTCCGATGCTTAAGTTAGTAAGGGTTTGTGAGCTCGATAATCTCAATTGACTGAGTAGAGAGCGTACCTTTTTCCAGTGTAAAGGGTTAACCTTTTATACTGACTAAGGGTGATCTGGCGTGATCTTGCCATAAATGCCTGGATGCTTGATTGTGATCCTGGCTGATCTGATTGTAATCCTTGGCTTCCACGTAATTTCCTTTTCTGTGAAAGGTGCCTTGATGGCTAAGGCGTTATCAAGGGAAAGGATCTCTGAGTGATTTACTTTGATTGATAGCGAATCTTGATCGATCCTTGATTGGCTCCTGGTTGATTCAGGGAATGTTTCCTTATTTGCTGGTGCGTGGGCGCCCACACCCTTCGTGATTGTGGGTGTCCACACCTGATGGCGAGATACAGGGCGTTCCTGCCTACGTGATCCATCTGGTGGGTTTGTAGCTTGTTGGATCAAGGGCATTCTCTGCCATTTAGGCCTCCTAATTATTGGGCCTATTATCACTAGTCCCAACGAAAGAAGTGAAGCTCTGTCCCCGTCAGTGGAGTCCCCTTCGAGGGCGTTCTCGACACTGACTGTGCCCTTTCTTGCGTTTTTGGCGTTGACGCCTCGAGTTTTGCCTCGGAGATTCTGGATGGTGGTGACTCAACTTTATGTGGCGTTCACGGATCTGGCGCCACCAACCCTTGTCCTTCCAGTTTCCTCGCTGACGTTTCGCGTCACTTCACTTTTTGCATGTCAGCACGTCGTGGCCACGTCGCAGCTTCTGATTTGCTCTTACTCCGCAATGATGGCCAAAACAGAGATCGAGGGTGGTGCAATAAATACAGCTTTTTGATTTTCGCAAACTGCTTTCAAAACCGCCATTTTCCTCTTTCTTGTTTCATTTCCTCTGTTGGTTCTCTCTCTTCTTCGTTTTCCTCTGAAAACTCCTCCCGGTCTGCGAGTTTGCCACGCTCCGCTCAACTCCGCCGCTGTTTGTTCTACCACGATTTCCGCTACCAGCGACTTCCGGTAAGCGTTTTGACACTTCTCTTGGTTGTTTTTTACAATGCATGCTCTTGTTGTTGAGTTTGACTCATTATGTTCTTCGCGTTCTTCGTGTTCTTCGTAGTGTTCTTCAATTTCTTCGAGCTTTTTCCTCCAGGATTCTCCTTTGATTCGCTAGTAATATGGGCTTCGATGACTATAAGTTTTCTAACCCTTCTCTTTCATCTTCGTCATCTTCTTCATCTTTTGAATTCCGGTCTAAGTTTGGTGATCAACCATAACCGCTGAGGGTCATTTTCCCAAACGATTCCGTGTTCCCCAAGGGCGTTTCCCCCCTTTTTGCTGGTGAATGGAGGAGAGTTCTTCATAAAATGGGTTATAACTGTCATGTTTCCTCAACTGCTGGAAACAATGCGAGAGCGCCTGGAACGTCAACGCCCAATAACTCTGTTCCTGAATCATCAACGCCTGCTAGGTTCGTGTCTCCCATGGATAGGAGAGATGGTGATGCGGGGGCATCCTCGTCCCATGTTCCGAGAGAGCCTGAGGGGATGACTGCTGCCTCGTCCTCGTCCACGTCGACGGAGATTCGCGAGATGTTATCTCCTGCTGGTGTTCCTGTCTGGGCGTTCATAGGGGATGGCAATCCTCAGCAGACGATATGTGGTGAGGAAGTTGATTTCCAAGCTCACCCTGAGTGGTTCCTTAGTCAGAATCACAAGTTGGCCAACTTTCCTTGGGTCAAGGGGGAGACGACGCCGTGTGGTCCTGATAGGGCCGAAGTCATGAGAAATGCACGTCCCGTAGTTGATTGGCGCCTTCAGAGACCCAATGAAAAGGTACAGAAGGCGTTCTTGGATCTGACTAGCGATGTGGTGAAGGAGTACTACACCTGGAATTTTGGTGTGGACGTACTCGAGGAGCTCAATCGAAAATTGATGGCGTCATCGCTGCGTCGTCGGTCGTCGGGATGTGAGATTTCCACACTGAGTCACCTGACGTCACCTCCGGACATGCTCTACACCAACGGAAGAGGCTTTCTGATTTGCGAGCACGCTCTTGGGGGTTGTGATATAGAGATGCCTTTCAACCATGCGGTCCTGGATCTTCTGGCCATCTTGAACATTTGTCCCATTCAAGTTAGTGCTAATTGATGGCGCATCCTGCTGGGCTTTGTTGCCAAATGCAGGAGGGACGGCGTTGTCGCAACAGCCTGGTTGTTCTTGTATTTTTTCCACCCTCGCTGGGTGGATAATTGCTTCATCTCCTACTATAGGCGTCCGGGGCGCCCAAAGATTTTGGAGCATGCCGTCAGCAATCCCAAGGAATGGCAATACAAGTTTGTTTTTATTAAGGAGTCGGGATCCGACCTGCCTTTCTGGGTCCGCGCGTCAGATGAGCGCGCTCTGATGGTTGATGGTCGATGGTCGTTTCCCGGTTCATCGCAAGATTTTCCTGCAAGATAATGAACCACAGGGGGTCTCCCCTGTGATTCACCTCCGAAGCTTAAGTTAGTGTTGGGTGATAAGAGATGAGAATATGAGCTAGCATAAGTAGCGTGAGTAACGTACCTTTCTAGGGTTATCATCTTGTATTTATAGGCTCATTGAGGAGAGTCCGTTTAAGGAAACTTCCTTGATTGTAGAAGAGATATCTTCAGTGATATGGGAGGTGAATCATAATCTTTCCTATTTCATGTAGGAAGATATTATTTTGCTAAATAATGATACGTGAATCACTATTTCCTTATTTGTGTAAGGCGCCTTGATGGCCAAGGCAGAATCCATGGGAAGGATCTCTTAGCGATTTGTCTTGATTGACAGCGGATCTTGGTTGATCCTTGATTGGTTCCTGATTGGTTCAGAGAATGTTTCCTTATTCCTTGCGACCTTGTGCTCCGTGGGCGCCCATGCCCTCTATGGTTATGGGCGTCCTTGCCTTAGCGGGGTTAAGGGCGTTCTCACCCATAAACCCACCTTGTGGGCCTATAGCGTGTTGGGCCAAGGGCACCTTCTGCCAATTGGACCTCCTAATTATTGGGCCTATTATCACTAGTCCCAACAAAAGAAGTGAAGCTCTGTCCCCATGAGATGTGTCCCCACGAGTGGATGACAAATACAATGTTTTTCGTTGGTTTGTTTTGAGGCGCTCTGTTTTTCCATTCCTGGCGCTTGGGTGATTATCCCGATTTGGATTCATTCAAGGTGTGCTTTGCACCGCTTATGCTGCTTTGCTTTTTAGGCGCTCACGCACCTTGATTTCCTTGGCGGCGTCGTGCCCTTTGGCCATCCTTGCCTACCTAAGGGCTTCTTGACCTATTCATGTATTGGGCTTGGGGTAGCCTTGTCCTTTGGTCATAGTAATTATTGGGGCTATTATCACTAGTCCCTTCGAAAGAAGTGAGATTTTGTCCCCATGAGGAGAGTCGCGCTTATAGACGTTGTCGTTCGCTTATGATTTCTTGATGGCGCATTGGCGTCCTTGTTCTGTTTGGAGGATTTTCATGTTCCTAGCCTCATGGCTTGCGGCGTCCATGATTTTGGCGAGTTCACTGAGAAAGTTTGAGACTTAGTTTCCATTTGAATCTCTTGAAGACCTTGGCGGTTTTTGTGTTAGGTCGCCATGCTTTCCACGAAGTCGGTGGGACTTAATTGTGAGGGCGATGGCCCGTAGTCGCGGGTAAGGATGCCATGCCTTCCACAAGGGTGTTGGGACCCAAAGTTGATGTTCGATACATGCACATGTTTTTGTGGCTAGCCTCCCAAGGGATGATGTCCGCATGGGGTGTGGGTGCCATTCCCACTGGACGTCAGGGCGTCCTTAAACCAAGGGAGGATCTGTCCGCTTGGGGTGTGAGTGCCATACTCACTGGACGTCAAGGCGTCCTAGAATCGCTAAGGGCGTCCCTCTTGAGTGATTTTCACCTCATTGGGCTTCGGTTATGGACCGATTGGGCGTTAGGGCCCTTGCCGCTTGGCGGCTTTGTTCTTGAGATGGCGTCAACGTCTTGTTTTGTCTTAGCCATTGTAGATCTTTGAACCAATTTAGGCTCTGGTTATGCACCCGTATGTGTCAGGCGCCTGATGAGGCGTGATTTTTGTTTTCCTCAATGTGAATGTGGATGCTGTTTGGATCGAGTCCATTAGCTTTTCATGTCTATAATTTATCCGAGGCTTTGTCGCCGATTTTGGCTAGACATCTGTCTAATATAATTCAAGTATAAACTGTTAGTTTAAAGATAAATGAATCCAGTAAAATAATTGAGAATAATAATTAATGCTTGCAACAAGACACTTTTACATCATTGTTTATTTAGAGTATACCACTCTCTCCTTCCCATTTAATGCTCCAAGTTGATGATGGTAGATTGCGAGAATCTTCACTCAAACGCTAGCAAATGGGGGGTCCCCATGTCTCTACATTGAGAGAGTTTTAGTAAATGGGCATCAAGAGCCTAATCTTCCTTGAAATGGTATGCCTGGGCATGTGGGCGACTGCAAAGTGTTTGATCTTTCATGTGCAATCTTGGGAGGCTTTCTTGCTGATGAACCTGGTTTTGGCCGGAGGGCTTTACCTGGTTCGATGAAGCAACTCTGGGTCGGAAGTCGCCTTCAAGTTAATGAATGCACAGGGGTGGCCCTGCGATTCACCTCCGATGCTTAAGTTAGTAAGGGTTTGAGCACAATAATCAATGTAAAATGGCTAGAGTGCGTACCTTTGTCCAGTGTGAAGGGCTTGCCTTTTATACTGGTAGAGGATGATCTGATGAGATCTTTCCATATTTGGTTGAATGGCTGATTGTAATCTTAACCGATTTGGCTGATCTGATTGTGATCTTCAGCTGATCTGATTGTGATCCTGGGCTCCTTCGTACTTTCCTTTCTTGTGAGAATGCCTTGGTGGGCAAGGCGTTATTAATGAGGAAATCAATCAGGGAAATCCTGACTGATCTTCTGATTGATTCCTGATTGGTCTGGCGATGTTTTCCTTATTCGTCTTCATGTAGACGCCTTGTTGTAGGCGTCCTCGGCTGACGTAGGACCATTTGGTGCTCACGCTAGGGTGATCCCCTTATTGGGCTTTGCCGGCTAATGGTCCGAGTCTTTCGGGTCTCCAAATTATTGGGCCTATTATCACTAGTCCCAACAAAAGAAGTGAAGCTCTGTCCCCATCAGTGGAGTCTCCACCAAGGGTGTTGTTGACTTTTCGTTGTTCGTTGGCGTTGACACCTTGGTCGATGGGGCGTCATTTGTGTCAGCGCCATCCAAGGGGCATTAATCGACATCAACGCCACATAACCTTGTCTTTTCACATCCCTTGCTGACGTTTCGTTGTCGCTTCAAGTCTGTGCGTCAGGTTCATCCTGGCCACGTGTCAACACGCGATTGGCCTATCCTTCACCATGATGGCAGATCGTGGACCGAGGGGGGCGCATTTAATGCAGCGCTTCGATTTTCGCGAAAGGTTTCAAAAACCGCCATTTCTCCTCTTCCTCCCCCTCACTTCGTCATTTTCAGTTTTGAAACTCTCCACTCCTCCGTATTTTCTCTGCATTTCCAAGTCCTCCAACTCGGTTCGCCTCCTTCTTCCTCCAACTACTCCGTCGTGCTGTTCGTTTTCTCCGGCAACTGTGTTCGTTGTTGTCTGGTAAGTGATTCGACATTACCTTTCACCATTCTTTATTGGATTTTGTCCTTTTGGGTTTGGTTGAGTATTTACCCATTGTGTTCTTCATGTTCTTCGCAGTGTTCTTCAAGTTCTTCAAACTTTGCTTCGCGAATTTCTTCCAATCCACCAGCATCAATGGATTTTGACTCATGTAAGTTTTCTGCTTTTGAAACTTCTATTGCTTCCTCTTTCCTTTTTCCTTTTCATTTTGATTTGGGTCTGGTGATCAACCACATCCTGCCAAGGGCGTTCCCCCCCTTTTTTGCTGGTGAATGGAGGTACAATCTCCGAGAAATGTACTGAACTGGTCCTGTTTCCACAGCTGCTAGAAACAAGGTAGTTCCTGGGTCGTCAGCGCCTGAGTCGTCAGCGCCGACAAAGTTCGTTTCTCCCCTGGAAAGGGTTGGCGGTGACGCCGTGGACTCTTCCTCCTCCACTTCAACGTCCATAGAGATTCGCGAGATGTTGTCTCCGGACGAGGCGTCAGCGGATGAGGAATGCTCACTACCCCAAGCTTCTACCCCTGTATGGGCGTCCATAGGAGATGGGAATCCTCAGCAGACAATCTGCGGAGAGGAGGTTAATTTCCTGGCTTTCCCGGATTGGTTCCTCTGCTCCAACAAGGGACTTGCAAACGTCCCTTGGATCAAGGGCGCCATCGAGACCATGCCTTGTGGCCCTGATAGGGCCGAAGTGATGAGGAACGCACGTCCCGTCGTCGATTGGCGTCGCCAGAGACTTGACGAGAAAGTGCGACAAGGACATTTGGACCAAACTAATGACGCTATTAGAGAATTCTGGTCCTGGCTCCATGATGACGAGCTTCTCCAACATCTCAAAGAAGAACTAATAACCTCGTCGCCTCGTTGCCGGTCCTCAGGCTGCCGAATTTCCGCACTCAGTCATCTGAAGGATCCCCCTGACATGCTCTATACTGACGGTAGGGGATTCCTGATTTGCGAGCATGTCCTCAGGAGCTGTGACATCGAGATGCCTTTTAACCCGGCGGTCTTGGATCTGCTGGCAATTATGAACATCGCTCCGATCCAAATAAGTGCCAATGGCTGGCGCATCCTTCTCGGCTTCATCACCAAATGTAAGAGGGACGGCGTTTGCGCAACGACGCGATTATTTCTCTACTTCTTCTATCCACGATGGGTGGATAACACCTTCATCTCCTATTATCGACGCCCTGGGCGCCCCCAAGTTCTAACACATGCTGTCAGCAATCCTAAAGAGTGGCAGTACAAATTCTTCCACATTGAGGGGTCCGGATCTAGGCGTCCTTTCTGGGTTCGCTCATCCGACGAGCGCGCCATGTTCCCCCTGTCTTGGAGGAGACCACGACTTGGCCCGTTCGAATGTAACTGGAGGGACATGACCGTGGATGAGCGCTTGGGGGCCCTGCGGTTGATCACCACAGACCCTCTTGACCCTAAGCGTTGTATGTCATTACCATTTCTTGCATAAGTTTTTTCCTTTATTGTGCTTCATTCTAACACTTGTTTTATTCTGTTCCAGTGCTCGAGGCGAACTCTGCTGACGTCATAGGGAGCAGACGCGCCCAAACTGACAAAGGCAATGGAAAGGCGGTTGCCGCCCCTAAAAAGACATCATCCGCCGCCGCCGCTGCTGCTGCTGCTGCTCCAAGGAAGCCAGGGGGAATTACTATTCGTGAGCCGTCGGCGGCCTCCCGTCTTCCGTCCCAATCCTCCAAGGGGAAAGAGAGTACCGCCACTACCAAGGACGGGGAGCCACCAAAGAAGCGCCAACGTCAAACTGTAGAAGTCCCTCAGATTCCAGCGGTCCCAGAGGCTGATGGATTCAACGCTTTGGAGTTTCTCTCCAAGTCCCTTTCAGAAGCAGCTTTGGTGAAACGGGACGACCTAGCTCGGGCGTCCACAGAAAATACCCAGGACCCTTCTGAAGAAACGGCCAGATTCCTCCTGGCTGCGGGACTGCGGGTGCTGGCCAACAGCGTCTCTCGAAAGGACCTCCTCTCTGAACGAGATGCTGCGCGCGATGACCCCAGGAGAGCGCGTCAAGAGAACATAGAGCTGAGGGACGAGCTCAATGTGACTAAGGCATCCCAGGAATCACTCCAGGGCGGCTATGACCGGAGGGGCCACCAACTGCAGGATGCCACAAACCTCATTAACCAGCTCAACGCAAAAGTGGCGACCCTGGAGGGTGATTTGCAGCAGGAGAAGGAACGCTTTCAGGCTCTAAGCTCCGTGGCTTTGAGGCAGGTAAAATGGAGGGGCTCGCGCTATAATTACATAGGCTTCAAGAACGCCATAACGCAACTGAGGCTCCGCAACCCCAACCTCGACACCACGAGGATTTACCCAAATAAGGTCGTGGAAGGGAGGCTTATCCGGGATCCATTCCGCAGCGATCCCATGGTAAAGATGCCTCGTATGCCAGAGAATTTTGATCTTGATGGGTACGAGTCTGATGGTGACGAGGACTTCCCGTGGTTCCCTAATGAGGAGGTTCCTCTTCCAGGAGAGACAGCCCCTTCTGAGATGGCGCCTCCTGCTGATGTGGGCACTAGTGCAAGCGGCGTTGCTGCTCAAGAAGCAGATGCAAGCGCCCCGGCGAGCGAGAACGCCGAGGAGGCTCCAAGTACTACCACCACCGAGGAACCCCCCACTGCTGCCTAGGCCTGCGTGCCCTAGTTTATTTTGCTGGGCCTGCGTGCCCTTTGTAAATTTTTCACTTAGTTTGCTTACGGCTTAGACGCCGTATTGGATTGTAGATTTTGAGTGGCCTGGGTGCCATTTTTTGAATGTTCGGGCGCTAACGCCCTTAATTTTTTCCTTTTATGCCTGGTTTACTTTGGTTTTTCCTACGTTGCAACGCGTTTTTAATTTGCATTTCACGATTCGATTGCTACGTTTATTTGCACACTAAGGTGCTGCCTCACGATGGGTACGCTTCGAGCGTTTTGCGTATCATACGCTAAGTTTTGACTAGTCATCCAAGGGAGGGTCAGTACGCATGGTAGTGAGTGCCATACTCACAAGGCTCCTTCGAGGGCCTTTTCGCTGCTGTTCCGAGGGCGTCCCCTCGAGCAGCGCTAACTTCATTAATTGTTGAAAGAAAGAAAATGGATTTCATTGATATAAAATCACAGTACAATTGGCGCCAAGGCCATGTTTGATCATTGTTATAATTAATACAAGACTTACCCATTTAGGGAAAATAAAACATAAGCTTTGCCATGTTCCAGGCGTTTGGAAGTGGTTTATGTTGGGAAATCCCGGGGAAAACACGCAGCGGAAGCAAAACGTATAACAAAAAACTTGCGCTCCCCAGGAGAAACCCACCCTGAGATCCGCTAGCTGAATTTAAAACCAGATATGAAAAGTGTTATACCTCAAGCTTTCAATCGGATTGGTGATACTTGGCGAGTCTAGAAGTCCGTTTCCACGTCCTTCCTCCACCGGTGATCCACACGAACAGTTTCCCGAACACGAGGTGCTAGCCTCCTTGTTTCTTTCTCCAAAGAAACTGGGATTGAATCTTCAACTATTGAACTCAAGAACTCCTTCTCTGAATTCAGGCTAGGTGGCGCAACAATGGAGGAGATAGCAACAAAACTCCTTTTGTTCTTCTTCTCCCAAAACCCTAAATCGACTTTCTCTCTCTAACTCTTAGGAGAAAAGTCGAATCTTCTCTCTCTACAAGGAGGAAGGCGAGTTTCTCTCTCTCTCAACAAGGAGGAAGATGAATGCTCATTCAATTAGGGTTTCACACTTGTGTGTTCTCAAAATAGGCGCCTAGCACCTTATATACTCATGTATATAATTATTTTTAGAGCATTATTATAATTCTAAATTATAATAATATATGGCTTCATGACTTGAATTTCAAATTATAATATTACCATAATATTAAATTTAAATTCAAATCGTAATCTTAGAGAATCAATTTGGGAGATCAAATCTCCCCAAATCTTCACTAAGCATGGCGCCATGTTTGCCCTATTTATCCTTGGAATTTTATAAATCAAAAACCTTCCTAACTCTTAGGAAGTCATGATTCTCCAAAGAT
>QANZ01035679.1:0-12875 GCA_003254925.1 Chamaecrista fasciculata
ATAGGGTCAAACCACAGGGTACCAAAGTGTAATTTACCCTAAAAGGAATATACAATAATAAAACAATAAGAAAATAAATGCATTATCTCCACTCCTAAAATCATGGTCATTAGCTAGCTAAGACTAAGTCAAATGCATATAAAAAACAAAAACTGAAACAATATTAGCAAACGGCTTCAACGTCCTCCAATTTTCATGCCCATATAATTCAACGTCTTCCTAAAAATGTAGATGTGCTCAACATGCTTTCTCCAAATGGCTATTTACTCCAACGTGCATCCAACATAATAATAATTATAATAATATTAATATTTCCAACAATTCCTTCAATTGAAATTTCTTTGCAAAGAAAATTAGTTTAATTGAGAGAACTTTTAGATTGGACTTGCACAAACACCAAACAATTTTCTTAACTTCATGATTGCATCTAATATGAGAGGCTTGGTAAAAATGTCAGCAACTTGATCTTCACTTCTACAATAAACCACTTCAATTGTTTCATCTTTTGTGAGATCTCTCAAAAAATGAAACTTCACATCTATATGTTTTCTCCTTCCATGTAAAATTGGATTTTTTTAGTTTAATTGTAGAGCTATTATCACAAAAATTAATAGTAGGATCATATTGTGTGAAATGAAGCTCCGCCAATAGCATAAGAGGTTGCTGGCACAAATTCTGCTTCAGTAGTTGAAAGAGTAACAATTGGTTGTTTTCTAGATGGCCATGAAATAGCTCATGCACTAAGCATAAAAACAAATTCAAAAGTACTCTTTCTATCATCGGGGTTTCCCACATAGTCACTATCAATAAAACCAATTAAATCTGATTTTTCTCCCTTTTATAAAAAATTCCAAAATCAAAAGTACCTTGCTTACCTAAGAATTCTTTTAGCAGCTAAGAGATGCATCTCTGTTGAGTTCTCCATGTATATGCTAATAATACTCACAACATGCATCATATCAGGCCTTGTAGCAGTTAAATACATCAAGCTCCCCACAATCTACTTATAAAGTCTGTTATCAATGAGATTTCCTTCAGGATTTTTCTTTAGCTTCAATCCCTTCTCAAATGGTGTAGTGATTGCATTACAATTCTTCATCCCGAATTTACTTAAGATTTCTGAAGCATATTTCTTTTGAGAAATAAAAATTCTATGAGCAGATTGATTTACCTCAATTCCAAGGAAATAATACATTAAGCCCAAATCAAACATATTAAATTCTTCCATAATTGATTTCTTAAACATTTTGAACATAATGCTATTATTTCCAGTAAAAATGAGGTCATCAACATATAAACACACAATGAGCAATTTTCCTCTATCAAATTTGACAAAAAGTGTAGGTTCATATGGTCAATTTTTTAAACCTTCTTTAAGAAGTAAGCTTCAATTCGACTATACCAAGCTCGTGGAGCTTGTTTTATTCTATATAAAGCGTTTTTTAATTTATACACTTTAAGTTCATTACCAACTTGCACATAACCAGGGGGTTCATCAACAAATACTTGTTTTTCCAAGTCTCCATGTAAGAAGGCAGATTTGACATCCAATTGAAAAATAGGCCATGAATTTTGTGCTACCATGGCAATCACCAATCTAATTTTATCAAGCCTTACCACAGGAGCAAAAACTTCTTTATAATCAATATTGAACTCTTGTTTGTAGACTTTAGCTACCAAACGCGCCTTATATTTGTTAACCTCACCGTTTTCCTTCAATTTTATCTTGAACACCCACTTGACACCAATTGTCTTGTGTCCTTTTGGAAGTTCAGTTAACTCCCAAGTATTGTTTTCTCGATTGCAGCAATTTCATCATCCATAGCATTTTGCCATTTAGGTTCTTTAATAGCATCCTCAAAGCTAGTAGGACCACAGTCTGAAAAGAAAGCAAAGTGAGCGATAAAATCTTCCGATTGATCAAAATCAGTTACCTCATAATCAGACATCCATGCTAGCCTTTTATGAGCACGACGAGATGATTCAGGTGCTTCATCAACAGTTTTTGTGACTGAAGGTGAAGATGCAATAAGTGGTGGAGACGCTTGTTCTTTTCCTTCATGCTCACTATCATAAATTATTGGAGTAGGGTGCTGCCCATTCCAATCCCAAGAACTTTATTCATCAAAAATAACATCTCTACTAATCACAATATTGTTTGTTAGTGGATTAAATAATTTATAAGTTTTAGAAGTTCCACTAAGACCAAGAAAAATACATTTTCACCTTTATCATCAAGTTTCTTTCTCTTCTCATCTGGAGCATGTGCATAGGCAATGCAACCAAAAATTTTGAAATTATCAACCACTTGTTTCCGTCTACTTCAACCCTCTTCGGGAGTCATATTTCGAACAACGAAGGTAAGACTTCTATTCAAAATATGAACACTTGAATTGACTGCTTCAAGCCAAAAAAATCTTTGGAACTCTCCCCTTAGACATTAAACTCCTTACCATATTGAGAATGGTTCTGTTTTTTCTTTCATATACACCATTTTGTTGTGGTGTATAGGCAGCTGTGTGCTCACTCCGAGTGCCATGAACTCTAAAAAATCCTACAAATTCTTTTGAGCAATATTCTTCACCACGATCAGTACGAAAACTTTTAATGATCTTTCTTGTTTCATTCTCAACATATGCTTTGAAAATTTTAAATACACCAAAAGCTTTTGATTTCTCCCGTAAAAAATAAACCCAAGTCTTTCGGGTAAAATATCAATAAATGTAATTAAATATTTCTTACCTCCATGATAAGATGGGTTTATTGGTCCACAAATAGTAGAGTGAATAAGCTCTAAGACTTCTTTTGCTCGCCAAGACTTCCCCTTGAGAGAATTGAGAACAATGTTGTTTACTAACAACAAAATCTTCACAAACTTCGGGAGAAACGTCAATTTGGGAAAGGGAAACCACCATATCCTTCTGTTGGAGAGTCTTTAATCCACTAAAAACTCAAGTGACCGTAACGTAAATGCCACAACCACAAACAATCTGTCACTTTAGTCTTTAAACAAGATTCAATACTTTCAATCTTTAACGGAAACAATCTCTTAGAATTCGTTTGCACAATAGCTATTGCACCACGTTTGGGGTCATAAATTTCACATTCACCCTTTTGAATAGTAATCATATACCCCTTTTCCTGTAATTGACCAGCACTTAACAAATTGTTTTTCAACTTTGGAACATATAGTACATCAGAAATTGTTTCAACAAAACCATTCTCAGTTTTTATCTTAATATCACATTTTCCCATGACTTTCATAGAAGAAGAATCACCAAAACTTACTATAGAACGAAAACTTTCATTCAAATAGGAGAAAGAAGAATTACTCCTACTCATGTGATTACTACAACCTGTGTCGACATACCAAACATTTGAGTCAAGCTGGTTATCATCATGAATTGCCATCAATAACTTTTCTACTTTTGTCTCTTCGGCGAAATTGGACTTTCTCCCTTTTCCTTGTCACTAGGCAACCTGGTATAACATTCATATTTATAATGACCAAACTTGTGGCATCTAAAGCATTCTACCTTAGATTTATCAAAGTGTTGATCTCGTCCTCTTCCTTTGCTTTGGAATTGTCTTCCATCATCTTTATTTCCATGGTCTCCCCTTCCTCTTCCCCTTCCTCTTGAATTTGAGAATTGAGCAAAGGTGGAAGCTTTCAAAGTGTGATCCTCAGTGGGTGAATTGCGGTTCATTTTCTGTTCATGTACTATCAACAAGCTTTGAAGTTCATCAAGAGATAGGTTATCTATATCTTTAGATTCTTCAACTGAACAGACAACATGATCAAATTTAGGGGATAAAGAACGCAACACTTTCTCAACAATGGTGACATCTGACATCCTCTCACTATGAAACCTCAATTTGTTGCATATCTCCAAGGTTCGACCAAAATAGTTAGTCACGGATTCTCCATCCTTTATCTGCAAAGTTTCAAAATCCCTTCTCAGGGCTTGAAGTTGAGCTCTCTTTACTCTTGCCGAACCTTGATACTTCTTCTTCGTGGAATCCCATATATCATTGGAAGTATCTTTGCAAAGAATAGTTTCCAAGATGGGACGACCAATGGTTTGAAAGAGATAATTTTTCGCCTTTAAATCTTTCAGCTTCCTAGCTTCAAACTCTATTCTTTGGGCATTAGTCAAAGCCTCGCCTTCAACTAGTGTCACGATACCGCCTTCTACAATCGTCTAGTACTCCTTTGATCGAAAGAAATTTTCCATGAGCATACTCCAATGATCATAGTGACCATTGAAATGTGGGATGGAAGGTTGCACAAAATTAGTTTCACTAGCCATGGAATAAAGCTATTGCTCTAGTCAAGCAGACTCTGATACTATTGTTAATATTTTTTTAATAGAATAATAAAAGGAAACTTATAATCTGAAATTGCATTGCATTAATGTACGAAAACTCAAAACCCTTCATAAAAGGGATATACAATAATAAAATAATAACAAAATAAATGCATTATCTCCACTCATGTAATCATGGTCACTAGCTAACTAAGACTAAATCAAATGCATATAAAAAACGAAAACAATACCAGCAAACGACTTCAACGTCCTCCAATTTTCATGCCCATTGTGAACACCGCATTTGATCCGTGCTTTTTTGTAATTTTAAAAATATTTCGGGCAATTATTACAACTTAACAAGCCTTGGGAGTAAGGTCTTTTAAAAAAAAGGAGAGAAAAAAAAGTAATTAAAAAAAAGAACAAGAAAGAAATAAAGGAAAAGAAAGAGAAGAAAAAAAAAAGAAAATCAAGGACCAAATTGTAGTTTGCCCCCTCATATATTGCACAAATCCATTCACTCCTTATCTCTATTCTACACGTCACTTTCCTTAAAGTTTAAAAAAAAAAAAAAAAAGAGAGAGACAATGGCATTCTTGTGAAAAAGGAAAATTAAGGAGGGCTTATTTGTCATTTTATCACTAGCCCAAATTTCCCTTTTCATGTCTTCCTCTCATAATAGCCGCTTCTTTTTCCTTGTTGCCCTAATTCTCTCCCACTTTCTCTCTTCTCTTCATCATCAGTCGCTACCCTCATGTACTGTCCCCTAATTGTCCAAGCTACAAAGTCACGGGTGGAGAAAGAGACGAAGATCAAGACGCAAAGTGCAGTGGTGACTTGCACAAATCCGGCCTTTCCTATACTTGATCACTGAAGGAGGCTAGTTATCAGTGGTGACTTCAACCTTGGGCAGAGCATCATGAAGAAGATGACGATACTTGGTCTTGATGACGAAATCGTAGGTCTATGTCTCAGATTTCTGTGTTTTCTGCCTCATTATTTCTTCAAAAGTGATATCTAATCTCTGGAATTGGTGAAACCAAGTAGTAGTGGACGAAATTGGTAAATAGAGTGAGGTTTTCTGCTCACATTGGAAGGATTCGTTTGAAAAATGAGGGTGGGAAAGCTTTGTTTTTTGTTGTTGTATAAATAGAGAGTTAGAACTCTATTAGGGGGACTGGTTTTCAGAAACAAAAATAGAGCAAAGGGGCTTGAAAAAACGAAAACAGAGAGAAAATAGAGTGTGAGAGTGAAAGAGAAAGGGAGCTAAAGCTTCATTGTAAGTTTGTATCTCCTTCCTTCTATCTTGTTCTGGTTGTAATCATAACGTTCTTGAATGAAATATTGAGCATTTGCAATGTGATTGAGTCATACTCTTCTATATTTCTGTTTTGTTGTTTCTGTGCATCTGGAATCATAAACTAAACGTGTTTTACATTTTTGTGGACTAATCTATAACTTTTCTTTGCAAGTTAGGACTGTTCTGTTATTTTCGGGGTAGTTTTGGGACTGTTTTGTATTTTGTCTGAGTTTCTAGGGATTGTTTTGTTGTTTTCGGAGCAGTTTTGGGACTGTTCTGCAATTTCTATACGTTCTGGGGACTGTTTTGTATGTTTTATTAGGCTTCTTGGGATTGTTCTGTTATTCTTCTTTTTTTTTTAGACCATTCTGTAATTATTTTCTGCTAGTTAATGACTCTTTTGAAAAAGATGCAAAAGATTTGGGACTAAAGTGAGGTTATTCAAGGACCTAATTGAAAAGAAACCTTAAGAAAATGGAGGGTTCTTAAATAAATGAGAACCCGAGGATCTTTCTGTAATATAGCCTAATCTTTTAGTCCTTAGACGGAAATCGCATGATCCCTTTAGTTTCTCTTTTTTTCGTGCACTTTGGTCCTTTTTACTGAAGAAGAGGACCTAATGGCAGAAAAGAGAACTTGTATGGGGGATGAAAAGTAAATTCACCTTTTTCATTTTGCATTCAATTTTCACGCTTCATCTGTTTTTTCTGGTCTCCGCTTTCAGTTTTTTTTATTTATTTCCTTTTTAATCATTCTTTCATTTTATTTGTCTTTCATATTTGAATTTTAATGCTCACTAAATATTTTTTATGGTGTTTTAATTTTTCTGTTGATATTCAAATCCTTTGTTTTAGGAGTAAAAAGAGGGGTCATGAAATCCTCTCTCTGCCATTTAAATTAGACATTTATTAAGGGAATTAAAAATTAAAGTTTCCATTTACCTCTTCATATTTTTCTCCTATTTTTGCTCCTATTACTTTGGTGATGGATAAACATTAATACCTCATTACTTGTTTTTTCTCTTTATTTTAGCTCCACGTTTTTTTTATTATTTTAGTTGTGCCACATTTAAAAATGCAAAAAAAAAAAAAATACTTAAGTTGTTCCACTTTATTAGCTCCATGTTTTTAAAAAAAAAAATAAAAATAAAAGGGAGATAAAGAACAAAAATGCAAAAAAAAAAAAAGGATATTTCCACATTTCATTTTCACTCGGCTTTTTTTTTGTGTTTTGTGTTTTGTTCTTTTTTGCAAATAATTAAGTTGTTTGTTCCAAATGGGATTTTATTTTCTTGCATCTCATAGGTATGCTTTCCTTTTTTTTTATGTGTGATTTGTTTATCTTTTTTTATTTAAATGTTTGTCCTATTTCATTTATTTATTTTCTTTTATGTATTCACTTTTATAGATGATCAAAAATATTTCTAAAGGCTATTAATTTTTGAATAATTATTTTAGGGTAACCGTCCGATTGGATAGGTATCGTGGGGTGCCTAACACCTTTCCCATGATTCAAATGACTCCCGAACCCATCTTTGGTTCAAGACCGGTTTTTCTTAAATTTTGCCACCACTTTTAAAAATTATTTTCATTAAATTTAATTTTCTAAGTTTATTTTAAAAAATTTGGTGGCGACTCATTTTTCAAAGTCATAAACGACATTTCCTCGGGATGTCAGTTGTGACACCCATATACTTCAACGTCTTCCTAAACATGTGGATGTGCTCAACATGCTTTCTCCAAATGGCTATTAACTCCAACGAGCATCCGACATAATAATAATTATAATAATACTAATATTTCCAACATTTAGGTAGAGATGTAGGGTACCCAATGTTTTTATCACTATCTGTATCTATATATGTTCATCCTATCCAATACTCGTATCTTATTCGTATTCAAAAAATTGGTATGCATATCCGACAAGTACCCGAAATATCCAAACTATTAGAAAATAATAGTTTTAGAATATGATATCTTAATTCAAAAATCGGATATATTTGATATCCACTGCCCAATATCTGTTAATCAAAATAAAATAATGAAAAATATAATAAAATTATATAAAATATTTATATTATAGAGTACCGGATATCGAGTACATTAACTACCCGTTCATTTTAGACGGATATCAGATAGTTGTGGTTGTATCCACTCGATAATTGTAGGAATGACAACGGGTAGGGTACTAGACCATTTTGTCATTATTTGTATACATATTTGTTCATCCTATCCAATATATATATCTTATCTGTATCCATATCAGATATCTGATAGGTACCGTAAATATCCAAAATACTTAAAAAATAATAGATATAGCCTAGGATATCCTAATGTAAAATTTGGATATATACGATATCCAATACTCAATATATGTTAACTAAAATATTATTTATATATATATATACACATATAATACAGTAAAATAATTATATAATAGGCTATCGGGTATCTGGTATCCTAACTATCCATTAATTTTGGACGGATACCGAATAGTTGAGACAATATCTGTATCCACCAAGTATCCAATAGTTTTTTTTTATTTTTCACTACCTGTACCCTATCCGATATCCGGTATTCGACGGATACCGGATATTTTTTATGTGTGGATTCGGATGGGTATCCAGGATACCCACCCAAATTGTTATCCCTTGATATTTGATATTTTATTAATTTTTTAATATTTATACTCTATCCGATATTCAATATCCAACAAATATTGAATATTTTTTCTAGATTGATTTGGACAGGTACCTTGGATACCGATCCAAATTTTCATCCCTAAATTTGCTAACATGCCCAATCCATTACAATAGAAAAGCATATTTGTCACAACATAGGAGTGAAGCCATTTTAGTTCTAATATCTTCAAGTTGTCTGAAAATTATAATTTGATTCTTAGTTATTCGAAATTTAATTTTTTTTATAGGCATCAATTATTTAGTTTTTGCATATAACATTTCAATGACTAAGTTGACTCATGCAATAAATAAATATTAATTAGGGACCAAAATTATATTTCTAATTGTGAAAGATTAAATCATAGTTTTAAGATGAATTCGAAATAAAAATAGCTTATACATTTATGCATTTGTAACATGCATATATATTCATTCATGTGTATAATTATATACACGCTAAATATGTTAGGAAAACTCTAGATTAAATCTTAAAACAAAAACTAAGATTAATCATATTAAATAATCAAAAAAGAATGTAATGAGATGCATAAGCATACTTGAATTTTTTTTTTTTTATAGTAATCGAAGTCTTCAAATCTTTCGATTATTAATCTTTTAAATTGATAAGCAATAATTTCTATGAGAGAAGTTGTTTTCCTCTTTCTTGATGATGTGAAGATAGAAAGAAAGAAAGAAAAAATGGGTTTATTGGGGGTAATAGTACTTCCTATTGAATAACTCCTTTTAAAATGTTAAAAAATAAGGGGTTTGACGTTTGAGGAAAAATGAAAAATTGAGAATGAAAGGGTGAAACAATAATAAATGTCACATCTTTCAATTTTGTTAGCTTTGGTATTTTCTATCATGTAGAAAAGAGGAAAAAAGTTTACATTAGATTAGGAACGATTAAAATACTCAGATCTAATTGAGACCTAAAATTTTTACTTTATGAGTTTGGATCCATATATGGTAATACCCTAGCTATCCGTATCCTACACATACCCTATCAATAATAATAAATATTTATTTTTATATAAAAAAATAAAATACTTTAACACTTTTTGTTAAGAAAATATTATATATTTCATAAATATTAAAATATTTTAATAATGCTTTTTTATTTATGATTTTTTTAGTAGTTATAGATGTAAAAATTTGGATCAAAATAAGTTTTATATTAACAAAAATTAATTTCTTTTAAAATCTCTCTGAGTCTGGGTTCGAATATGGAGATTAGTTTACCCAATGGGTATGGAGATGGAGATTATTTTGATACCCGCTCATATCTAGATTCAAATTTAGAAATCATAGTATCCTACCATGATCATTCCTACATTAGACTGTCAAATTATATATAATGTAGTAAATGGACCAAACTAGAATGTAATACCAATTTGGAATGTGAATCAAATATTTGGGATCAACATGAAACAAAAAAAAAATCTTGGACCAAATTGCAACTACCCCAAAACTTCAAGAACAAATTTGAGTATTTGACCTTATATATATATATATTGCAGAGTGATCAAGTGGAGGCAGAATTTTTGGGAGTTTGGTTCAAAGGAATATTACCCTAATTAAAAGAGGTATAGAAAGAAGGGCGAATAGAAATAGCATATATATCAGTGGAATTGAATGCCCTAAAGCCATAATAAAATCAAAAGCTTCATTTCTTTAGCTTTCTGCTGATGCATGTGATTGTGAACGAACATGCATGCACGAATAAAAAGCCAAAGAGAAGAATTAATTCTCTAACAACAACACCACCCTTTAAAGGTACCACTACTTTTTCCTTTCCATTATATTCTTGGACATATTCTTTATTAAGTGGATATCATATTTACACATGGACATTGTATTAGTTAATAATTACGGAGAGAGTTCATTATTCACATAAAATTAATTTTTTTTAATGATTATTTGTTGAATTTCTGAAAGCTCAATAATAAATGAATGAGAATATTTTTCTCTGATGTCATTTTCTGCCCTTTGTCAAACCCCATATGTATGTCGACATATATAGTGATGAAATGAAAATAGTAAATTTATTATTTAATTTTTGAATTTATATCAAGTCAACAAATTAGTTTTTGAATAATTGAAATATATAACTCGATTCTTGAATTGTATTGTCAATGATTTAATTCTTGAGTCAAATTTATGAACTAAAAAAATACTAATTAATTACAAATTTAGGAATCAATTTCAGTTTAAAATATATAAAATTAGTTTAAGTTCAAGGACCAAATCGTCACGAGGGTTAAATATTCGATATTGAGATATTTAAGAGATCAAATTGTATATTTTAATTATTTATAGACTCATTCATTAACTTGAAATGAATTAAAAAACTGAATAATAATTTTTTTTCATTTATTATGGTAGAGAAATTAAAGAAAGTGAGAAGGTTGTCAAAAATGTACTTTGCCTTCCTTGTTGGTACTCATAATGGTACTTCAGAGAGAGAAAAGAATCCTAAGAATTTCTCCTTTAATATCATCTCTCTAAACTATTGTCTTTGGTAAAGAACTTTTTAATACTCTTATCTTTTAGCTTTCGGGGCTAATGTTAGCCTGTTTTTCAATAGTCAAATTATTGTCCTTAGTAAATTATCAATATGTGCAATAATTTTTAAGTGCACTTATCTTTTACAAGAATATAAAATAATGTGAAGATAAAAAATTCATATTGACTACAGAAAAGAAGACACTCGTATATAATAGTATAGAAAGAAGACACTCGTATAGTATTGGTATATATGATAGTATAAAAAGAAGACACTCATATATATTTGCCAAAGAGCTAGTAAGAATATGATACTACAAGAAGATCTAATATTAGAAACTAGAAATCAAGTATACCCTCCTCATGATGACTTCAGAATCTCAAACAAGAGATATATGATAATACACATACATATGTATGTATATATATCACACTGCCCTAAATCCAAGATCGTCCTGATTAGGCCAATCACACCATACATATTGACTAGAAAAAAAATTACCAAAAGACACAAAGCGTACACAAATAAATTAAATAAAATAGAACAAAACAAAACCCTATATATATATACTGGCTAGCTAGGGGTTAACAAGATATATGATTTAAGAGTTAATTACTTAGACGATGCGAGTGCGAGATCTTGTTGTCCCATACTGGTCTTGGTGTGTAACTACCATTCTGTAAACTTGAATGGAATAACGTCTTGGTAGTCTAGTTCTATCATCTTTTGTCATAAAGAATTTGAGAGTATCACACCAACTTGGAGATTATTGTCACGAACAATATCCAACCATCCCGTTGATAATGATGGTGTTTAAATATGGTTTAACAAAATTGCATTTGTAGTCTTTTTCACCACATTTCAGTGTAATATCCATAGTGACACCTCCATGTTTGGCTTGATAGGCTTCGTATTATGGCAAAATAATCTCTGATTTTCGCCAACCAATGTTCAACCCGTTGTTGATGTCAAATTTTGTCAGCACCCTGTCAAAAGGAACTCATAATAGATTATGGGAATAACAAAAAATATAATTCAAATAATCTTTTTAAATAAATAAATTTGATAACAACTAAAAAAGAAAACAAAACAATGATCGTATGTCCTGACAAAATATAATTAATTAATTTTGAATCATATTCTTAACGTTACCTACGTCAATTTCGCTTAATTGCTTGCTTGTGTGTGTATGATATTATGATACAATACAATATATATATATATATATGCATGATTACTAGTCTAGCTATATATATATATATATAATTAGAGACGAGAACATAGGTATAGTCTACTCCACAAAATTAATTTCACATGCATGCACCGATTCTAGTTATGACAGCTTTAAGTTTATCAAATGATTACATGAAATTCTGTATTAGAGTTGTAATTTAATTATAATAATAACTAAATATCATGCATAAAGCTATCCATAATTGTGGCATTAACATTTTTTAAATGTTAGTAGTGTGTGTGCAACGTAATGTACACGTTATATTAATTCATCTATTGATATATTATGCGTGTTAGTCTAAAAGGTGATTAAATTTTGTATTTTTTCCTCAAATATTAAGTGAATTTCATATTAATCCCTAAGTTATTCACATATTCTTCATTTTATTTGTCTTGAAAGTTTCTAATTGTTTAACTGTTAGTTAGTTTCTATCATGATTCTGTCTGTTTTATATGTATTGTTAACTCTAAGTTAGACAACTTCTTTAAATGATGTGATCTATCTCGTGAAAATATTAATTGGCTATTTGGCTTGTTTGATTCTCTTCCTAATAATAATTTTCTATTTTTAAAAATTGAAAAACTTTAAAAAACATGTTTGATCACATTGTTTTATTCTTTTGGTTTTAAAATTCTAAACATTATTTTACATTAGAAAATTAAAAACATTAAAAATTATTTATAAAATCCGAAAATCTCAAATTATTGAATCTTTTCTAAACTCCCAAAATAATTTTAGAAAGTTGTCTCTTAGATATGGAAATTAAGCATGCCAAAATTTTTTGTTCGTCAATACTAGCTATCATATTGTAGTTTAATAAATTCTAGGAGTTGCCTTTTTTTTTTTTT
>QANZ01035685.1:0-13334 GCA_003254925.1 Chamaecrista fasciculata
AAAAAATAGTATGGGCCAACTCGCCAACCCAACCCAAACCAACTCGCCACTGTTTGGTTTGGGTTGGTTTGGGTTGACTCAATTATTTTCTTTAGCCTAATCCAACCCAATCCGCCAAATAAATTAGTGAGCCCGAACCAACCCGCCCTATACCCAACCCAACCCAGCCCGCGAACACCCCTAATTGCGTCATCCGGTCCGACCGATGGTTCGACCGATTCAACCGATCAGACCGTGAACCGAACACTTGTTCGAGTTTTTGTTTGGTTCGGTTATGACAACACTGGTTCAAACAACATCATAGACTGAGACTCACAGCACCAACTACCAACTACCAACGGCTATAATAATAATTGAGGTTAAAGTATATCTTTGGTCTCATATTTTTTACTTAGGTCTCAATTTGATCTAGTATTTCTTTTATTACATTTTTTATCTCATATCTTTTACTTAGGTTATAGATTTGGTCTCGTATCTTTTGTTGAGGTTAAAGAATTGGTCTTATATTTTTGTAAAAAATTTCACATTGTGGGACTAACAGTGAAATTTTTTGTAAAGGTATAAAATCAAATTTATAATAAAAAGATATGTGACTAATTCTGCACTTGGTCAAAAGATGTAAGATCAAAAGTATAACAAAATAAGATATAAGACAATTAAAATATGCGCAAAAGATATGAGACCAAAAACCTACCCTTTAACCTAATAATTGAATAAAAAGTACCGTGTTATAGCTTTAACCTGATTTTCACAGGAAAAAAAAAGAACTGCTACATTATTTTTTGATAGGAGTAATTTTAGAATTATGCAAAAGCACAAAGGAAAGTTCAACTAATTTTTATTTGATGAAAGTAACTATTTGTATGATTGTATCTCCTTCCTATTCTTATATAATTAGTATATTTTGTATTACTATCGAAAAATTCAAAAGCAATATCTAGAGGCCAAAATCTCATATTGGTCCCATATATATGGGATAGATTTCAAATTAATTTTAAATATTTCATTTATTTCATATTGGTCATATATATTTCTATACTTTTCAAATTGATCCCAACCTACTTTCGAGAAGTGATTTGATCTCATTTGTTGATGATCTTAACTGGTCTGAAAAAAAATTTCAAGAGTTAATACATAGTTATGAAATCATCACATTCAAACTTGAAATGAGAGAGATATAACTAACCTTGCTTATTTGACCATGGAACGAGCGATCCACTTTTGGAACTTGTTTGATCTTATTTATTGACAATTTTAACTGGATATAGAAAGTACTCATGAAAGGAACACGCAGCCCTGGATTCATCACATTCGAATTTAAAACGAGAGAAATATGACCACTTTGGGATCAATTTGAAAAATCATAAAAATATATAAGACCAATCTAAAATAAATGAAACATTTAGGACTAATTTAAAATATATCCCATACATTTAAGACCAATATGAGGTTTTAACCTTTCCTAAAAGATTCACCTTTGCATAATGGAGTAACACCTTTTGCACGAAAAGTCAACCAATAAAAAAAAATCATTACACAAAACGAAAGCCTTGAAAGTTGAAACTTGAAAGCTTTAGCTAGAAAGGCATTTCTATAGTTTTTCGGGAACTTTTCAAAGATGCAAGACGAAGGATGCTTCAACTCCACGTCGCGTCTACCGTCTTGACTGCGATATCTTATCCAACAAATTATTAAATATTGAATATTCTAACATGATGCAGTAGTAGCAAACATACATATCGTAAAGCAGCACAGATAAAGGGAAACATGCCGCATATTCCAATGGTCGTTCCGGAGATGCCTAAGCTCAAATCTCAAATCTCAAACATCAACTATTTACTATTAATTGAATAGTTGAATCCCTCATTTTCACCATCACAAAAGCAATGAGATTTTACGCCTTTTGGATATCGCTGGCCATTGTTTTGGCCATAGCGGAAGTGGTAGTGACTGAAAATCATATACCCACTACTCTCGATGGACCATTTGAGCCTGTGACTCGGCGTTTTGACCCTTCGTTTCGTCGAGGAAGCGATGATTTGCCTATGACTCATCCAAGGCTCAAGAAGAATGTCACTGGAAATTTCCCTGAACAGATTGCTCTTGCGATTTCTTCGCCAACTGCAATGTGGGTTTCTTGGGTTACTGGTACTTACTTTAACTTATCTCTGAAACCCTGAAATTTTATACTGATTTTTGCTGTGGTTGTTATTCTAAAGCATAATATTGTTACTGGGTTCTTTCTTTATTGACATCAGGGGATGCCCAGATTGGTCTAAATGTGACCCCAGTTGATCCTTCATCCGTTGGTAGCGAAGTGTGGTATGGCAAAGCAAGTGGGAAGTACACTAGTGTTAAGAAAGGAACTTCAATTGTTTACAGTCAACTATATCCCTTTGAGGGCCTGTGGAATTACACCTCGGGCATTATTCACCACGTAAAAATTGATGGTATAGTATCGAATGCTTTAGTTTTTGGGGTGTACTTATTGTTTGTGAAATTTGTTTCAAACTGGAATAAGAGATAGGAAGCAGTGATCACTGAATCAACAATACATTAACAGACCTCTGATAATGAAATTGCCTTGTCTGGCTGCTGAAAGTTAATGAATATCTCAAGTTATTTGACACACCCTTTCTCTCTTTTCCCCCGCTATTTTCTGTCATGTCCCACTAATCCATCAAGGCTTGTAAACAGTTTTGTTGCGGGAAACAGATAGTTGATTATGAAAAAGAAGTATAGACTTGTTAATTAAATTAGTGAAAGGTACTATATTGTAGGTACTTCTTCTGATAAGATACTTTTAACTATCATATTCTGCTTGTATGGTCTCCGCAACTATCTGTTGATCCATATGGCTGATTTGTCACAAATTCAAGTGTTATGAGTTCATGCATTACATTTTTTAACTGCTGTTTATGAACCATCTATGTTCTTTTTTATTGCTGTGATTTTATTTGGATCCTTCTTTACATTCAAATATCCAGTCATATGCAGTCGTAATGGTAAAACATGTGTGAGATAAAAGCAATTAGATGGTGTCAAGTAACCAAGTGTTATAATTCAAATTTGTTATGAGTCAACAAATTCCGTTGGTATCTCTTTCTTGCTATAGGTCTTGAACCTGGAACCAAATATTACTATAAATGTGGAGATAGTTCTATTCCGGCTATGAGTGAGGAACATCATTTTGAGACCTTTCCAAGTCCAGCCCCACACAGTTATCCTCGTCGAATAGCAGTTATTGGAGATTTAGGCCTCACTAGCAATTCCTCCACAACTATTGATCATTTAATTTACAATGATCCTTCAATGATTCTAATGGTCGGAGATTTAACATATGCAAATCAGTATCTTACAACTGGTGGTAAAGGAGCTTCGTGCTTTTCATGTGCATTTCCAGATGCACCTATAAGAGAATCCTATCAACCTCGGTGGGATGGGTGGGGAAGGTAAGATATATTAGAAGTTCATGTTTTCCAAAGAAGATTAATGTAATATTAACATTCTAATTTAATATCCCATAAAAAAAATTCTAAGATAATATGACAGAAATTGTAACCTAAAACTTTCACTTTTCTCTCTTGAGCCATAGGTGGCTAGGTATTTATATTTCTGATTTTGTAAGAATTAAAAGGCTTTCCATGGGCAAAGCACTTAACTGTCTTAAATGTACCAAAAATTCATTTGCTGAAAGGTATAAATAAATAACTTTTTTATTTTATTTTACTGTTTTTCTTTTTATGATGGGATTATTAGTTAGCCAAATTTATGACAAGGATGGAGTTTAAAAATAAGGATATGGGAACCTGCACAAGAAATGTGTGTCTTTGTTGAGTTTTTGTTTTCTTTATCTATTTAATCCAAATGTGCAAAAGTTTTGGAATTTCCTTGAATTGCAACTCTTCCATGAAAATATACTTAAGAGCGATTTTCATAATTTATGTAGTTGTGGAATCTGTATTCTCTTACTTAATGGAATGTGAGCCTCTGCAGTATTTTTCTTGCCACTTTTTCATGTTATACTGTGCAATTTTATGTTAATAGAATGTTGAAGGATGAATATTCACAAAATATATAGTTTGGAGTGCTTGCTAAAGGTTCTGAGTTACCACCCTTCTATTCCTGTTGTGAATACTATTATTGTTTTTTGCTTCAACCATTTCTTTTCCATAATATGACCATCAGAAAAGATAATCAACAAAACATAAATCGGTTAGATGGTTCTGTTGTATGATTTACTTGGTTTTGAAACTTCAGGTTTATGGAGCCTTTGACCTCTAAAGTTCCAATGATGGTTATTGAAGGGAACCATGAAATTGAACCTCAAGTTGATGGGATCACATTCAAATCCTATCTGACAAGATTTGCAGTTCCTTCCGAAGAAAGTGGCTCAAGTAGTAACTTCTATTACTCTTTTGATGCGGGAGGTGTGCACTTTATCATGTTGGGAGCATATATTGACTACAACAGAACTGGTAACTAAATGTTTCTACTTTTTTATTATTTAAACCAGTTAATATGCTTAGTTTCAAATATTTGCAACTTGCAACTTGATGTGTTCTACTGGTTCTTTCATCCCAGGAGCGCAGTATGCCTGGCTGAAGCGGGACCTTAAGAGCATAGACCGCAGCGTAACACCATGGCTGGTAGCTGCATGGCATTCTCCTTGGTATAACAGCTATGCTTCGCACTATCAAGAATTTGAGTGCATGAGATTGGAAATGGAAGCACTTCTTTATCAATATGGCGTTGATATAGTTTTTAGTGGTCACGTAAGTTAACTTTGCTTCACTTTTGTTCTTACACTTATTCAGGTGGAGTTTACTTCATTGTTTACATAAGCACATCTCACATGTCGATCTTGCAGGTCCATGCTTATGAGCGGATGAATAGAGTTTATAATTATACATTGGATTCATGTGGACCTGTTTACATTACTGTTGGAGATGGTGGAAACATTGAGAAAGTAGAAGTTGATCATGCAGATGACCCTGGAAAATGTCCTTCTGCTGGAGATAACATACCAGAATTTGGAGGAGTTTGTCATTTAAATTTTTCTTCTGGTCCTGCCAAAGGCAATTTTTGTTGGAACAAACAACCCGAGTGGAGTGCATTTAGAGAAAGCAGCTTTGGACATGGGATACTTGAGGTATTTTCTTCAGATTATTCAAACCTGTTTGTGTTTCCATTTCTTGATGCCATGTGGGTTTGACGTTATGTTTATATTGCTAGTAGGTTTATAAACTTCACTATTGCTACAATGCTATCAACTAGATATTAGGTTAGGATAGCATGGGTTATCGCCATTCTTGTATTTCTATTCCTCAATTCTCTGAAGTAACATGTATTGATAATTATAATGCAGGTTGTGAACTCTACGTATGCCTTATGGACTTGGAACCGAAATCAGGATATGTATAATGAAGATGCTGTGGGTGACCAAATATTCATTGTGCGGCAACCTGAAAAGTGCTTAAAAGATTCAAAAGTGATTACTTTGTTTCTCGCTGAAGCTTTTGTTTCCTGATTCTGAAATTATTTGAGCTTTTTATTGCTTTGCTGTATCCCTTATTCTATACCAAAATGAAATAGCATGCAAAGATTTACAAGAGACCTGAGGTGAATATCACTTTTAATGTTTTTTTTTTAAAAAAAATTATTGATATTAGAAGATCTAATCCTGCAGTATGACAGATTACAAAAATGCTTTTTTGTTTTCAGTTTCCATTTCATTCTAATATCTTTATGATCTCTACTTTCACTTTATTATTTGACACCATAGAAGATTCAGTTTCTTTATTGATTCATGCTGTTTTTTTTTTGTGACACAGTTACAGCAATCTCTTCCACGCTCTCCTTCCTCTCTATCCTCTTCCTCGGGTGCTTCGAGACGCCTCTCTCATGTAAGCTTCCTTGTTTGTTTCTACTGCTTCACTTTGCAGCTGCCTCTTTAGTGATGTAAAAGAAATCTAATTCATGATGTTGAATCTGTTCTCCCAGGATTTTTCTGTCATATCACCATGCCTTTGTGCTCTCTTTATTCTTTACCTTCTTAGGTAAATCAGATCTGATCTGTCTAGTATGTGTCTGTGTGGTGTGAAGGAACCCATGTGTTTGCTTATGTAGTTATGTGGAATATCTTCATCTTATAAATTGATTCTATGGAAAATTCTGTTTCATTTATTTCTAGAAATCTTGTTTCAGTTTCTGATTTACTGCTTTTCTCTTTTATCTGAAGCTGGACTGGAACTAGATTCTGCAGAGTTCCTCAGCCAAAGGTTGCCTTCAACTAGTGGTGAGGATAGCCTAATTTTGTTTCATTCCCTTTTCAATATCTCAAATCCTCTTAATTTGTTGAGTAAAGTAACATTTTTTTTTTGGCCAAAGAGTAAACTAACATTTTGATCCCTAGATTATATGGTCACTATTAGTTTAGTTCCTGATTCATTGAAATACTTGATTTAGTCCCTAAATTTTTTTTACTCACTTCAAATTAGTCCCTCTATGAATATTTTATCATTGTACAACAACTCAGTCTCTAAAGGGACTGAATTACAACGAGTGATGAATTGTGGACTAAATCAACCATTTCAAAAAATCTAAGGACTAATAATAACGCCTATATATTCTAAAGACTAAATTGATAGTTTACACTAATTTATTCGTGGTCAAGATTTCTTTATTTGGCTAATGTTTCTTTTAGTTTTATTTATTTTTAACAGGGATGAAGGATTTGTACATAAAATCAAGATGACCATCCATATTCAGAGGATTTAATCATAGTTGTTATCCAGAGCAGTCTTCAACAATCAACAATCCAAAGAGATGCAACTTCCTCACAGGAATAGAGATGGTTTTATGTTCGTCTGTGCAATAAATTTCCATATATTTTAGATGGAAATGGCTCTTTTTTATATTGTTCCAAATAATCTTCATGGATTCTTCTTGTGAAAACTGAAATGAATATAAAAGAAGTGATTATTCCCAACCTTGCGGTAATCATATTAGCCTGAGAAAAGTGAGCCAAAGTGGTAAAAGGAAAAAGAGAAAGTAGGCAAATTTATGTGGATCTCTTGTTGGTATCAGATGCTATGTGTATTATGTACAGAGTCTGATGAATAAAGTTGCTTTGTGTCATTGTGACAAATGAATGGAGTGACACATTTTAAACTAAAATAGTTAACCCTAGAAAAAACACAAAATAATTTTTCAAGCACAAAACAAACAAACAAATTAAAATTATTTTAAGGGAAAAGACAACTCCCACGATCTTACTCTTTTCAATTTTTTGTCTTTTATTTATTTTGGTATTTAAAAAATTCATTTTAAATAGAAGACTAGTTGTGAACAAATTATATTTTTATAATCAAACTCAATTATTTTAATGATTGTCATTAAAATATTTTTTTTAATATTATTAAAATAATAAGTAATAAATATTAAAAAAAAGAAAGGTGAGGTGTAGGCGTGTAGCATGCAGGAACAAGAAGTCTCGTCGATTCTCGCAAGGTACATGGCAAATGCCACGTCACTTTCGCACGTGACAAAGCCTCTTTCTCTGTAACCTTCCACGCTTCTCCGCCAAAAACCTCACGCCTTCTTCCTTCGCTGGCTGCACTCCTCTACACTCCCAAACATTTTACTCATCATGAAATCACCAATCCATTAAAAATTAACAAGGACAAATTCGGTATTCCAATTAATTTCTTCACCTCTCATTACCTATGAAGCATGATACTAACAAGGACACGGAGCACAATACAGACACATTGGTACATCTAATTCTTTAAATTATATGACACGACACGACATATATTTATATATATAAATAATTAAAAATTTATAAATTTTGATCAAAATTTTTAATAGAGTATATAGGTTTGTCGCCACATCAGCAGAAGAATAGAGTCTGAATTATGATTAGATTCATTATTAGTTGTTAGTTTCACTTGGTTGTAAATTGTTAAGAAGTTTTAGCTGTATCAGTTAGCCTATAGCATGAGTATCACGTGTATGTAATCTATAAAAAGGATTGTCTGTAAACTAATTCAATTTAATACAATCAATTCATTTTCCTATAATCCTATTATGGTGTCAGAGCCATAAGTTTTGCAACTATAGACTCTTCTTCCGCTTCCTCTCAGATGTTTACACCAATTTCTACCTCAGTTCCAGTTTCTTATGAAACACCTTCATCCTCTCCTCTTATTTCATTTTCTCATTCTCTCACAACTAAGCTTGATGACAAAAACTATCTTCCCTAGCATCACCAAATTACCTCTGCATTTCAAGGCCATGGCCTTAAAGATTTTCTCTTCGTGAATTCCATGTCTGACATGTTTCTTACCGCTGAAGATCGATTAGCAAATCGACTCAATCCTGCACTGATTATTTGGTGCAAGCACAATAAACTTATCATGTCATGGATTTTCTCATCACTGGAAGATCAGATGCAAACACTGGTTGTAGGATATCCGCATTCCTATAAGATCTGACAGCGCATCCAAAAATTATAATATCTAGTATAATATATGTTATATATGTTATTATTTTTTATATTAAAATTATAAAATAACAATTTTAAATTTTGAAGCTCATAAATATATGTCGTGCAATGTGCACCAGTTTCAGACGGCGACGCACCCTAAAAAATAAGGGTTGATGCTTCGTAGGTTTACATTTAGAAACCCACGTGTCGGAAAATCCTTAACCTTACGCCACACATCAACCACACTTTACCATTTCCACAGTTTTCTTCACTCTAGCCTCTTCTTTTCTTCACACTTGTAGTTGTTGCGTTACTTTCTGCTATTTTTTGTTCTTCTACTTCGGTTCGTTCTGTATTTTCGTGGGTCGATTCGATCCCATTCCATTAAGTAATGACTATGCAGTACAAGAACTTAGGTCGATCTGGTTTAAAGGTGAGCCAGCTCTCATACGGAGCATGGGTCAGCTTTGGAAATCAGCTCGATGTAAAAGAAGCTAAGTCACTTCTCCAATGTTGCCGCGACCATGGCGTGAACTTCTTCGACAATGCCGAAGTCTACGCTAATGGCAGAGCAGAGGAGATCATGGGTCAAGCGATTCGAGAGTTAGGTTGGAAAAGGTCTGACATCGTCGTTTCCACTAAGATCTTCTGGGGAGGTCAGGGTCCTAACGATAAGGGTTTATCTCGAAAACACATCGTAGAAGGGACCAAAGCGTCGCTTAAGCGTCTCGATATGGAGTATGTGGATTTGATTTATTGCCATCGTCCTGATTCGTCGACTCCGATCGAAGAGACAGTGAGGGCTATGAACTATGTGATTGATAAGGGATGGGCGTTTTATTGGGGAACTAGTGAGTGGTCGGCGCAACAGATCACGGAGGCGTGGGGAATTGCTGATAGATTGGATTTGGTTGGCCCGATTGTGGAGCAGCCAGAGTATAATTTGTTGTCCAGGCACAAAGTAAGGGTTTTTCTCAGCAATTTTATTATTCATTTCTGGATCTTGTGGCTTTTGGGTGTCCTATTGACTGTTCTAGTGAGTGTTTTGATTGATTTGTTTACTTTTGCTCTCTGGTTTTTTGGGATCACTGGCTGATGTGGTTTTTGGGGACACACTTTGTTTTCTAGTTAATTAGAAATTGTTAGTGATTACAGAATCTAGACTATTTGGCAAAATCTCGAGTCGTCTGTGTAGGTTCTTTTATCCGATCGCTGAGATTTGAGTCTCACACTTGGCCGAAAGAAAAAATGTTCATATTCTGTGTTTCTGATATCGTTGACTTACTTTCTTGATGGTTCTTGCTGAGAAGTCAACTGTGTCTACTTGAATGTGGCATTACAGTCGAAATATTAAGCACTTAATAAACTTAATTATTATTTGTTACTATTTAACTTTACGCCTTTTGTTAGTGCTATCAATTGTAAAATACTAAAATGATTAACAAATTTCGGAAAGCAGCTTTGAGGCTTGAGCTATCCAATCGGCTCGGCGTTTGTTATCAATTCACATGCCTTCCCATGCCTTATAAGAAGTATCTGATTTTCATAAAAACAAAAAAGGGCTTCTGCTTCAAGCCTCCAACGATTTGGTTTTACTGGAACTGAGAGAGAGCTTTCTTTTTCCCTTTCTTTCTTTCTTTCTTAATTTTTGGCTAATTAGTGAGTTTTTTCCTTGTTCAATTTCTTGGATTATATTGGCAATTCTTTACACATTTTGAACAGTTATTGTTGGTCTTGTTTAGAACTTAGAAGAGATGACTCTCCAGCTGTACTATATATATATTACTTTTTTTGGCCAAATTCTAATAGTGTTATAATTAAATGCATGATTGGGCCTTTGACAGTAAATCTGCTCTGTGTAGGTTGAATCTGAGTACCTGCCTCTTTACAGCAACTACGGCCTGGGCTTGACCACTTGGAGTCCACTTGCATCTGGAGTGCTGACTGGAAAATACAAGAAAGGGGCTATACCAGCAGACAGCCGTTTTGCATTGGAAAATTACAAAGTAAGTTTTACTTTGCTTTGGAAGATTGCTGTTGAACTAGACAACATACAGAGAGCAAAATTGATTGGTCGGGAATCAAGGGAAATCAGCTCATTTAATATTTGTGTCATTTTTTCTCCCTATTCTCCTTGATTTGTTAATATTAAGTCAGTGTGGTACGGTATTGGTGTCGAGTCAAGACTCATTTGGATTTTATTATGTTGATCAATCTGCTCTGTAATTTGTATTGAATAGTCTGATCAGATTGTTTTGCCTGTTTGCCTAGAACACTAATCTTTTTTCCAATCTTGATCTTTGCAGAATCTGGCAAATAGATCACTGGTCGATGATGTGCTCAAAAAGGTTGATGGGCTAAAGCCAATAGCAGATGAACTGGGTGTGCCATTATCCCAACTTGCAATTGCATGGTGTGCTGCAAATCCTAATGTTTCATCAGTTATTACTGGAGCTACAAAGGAGTCTCAGGTTAGTTCTAAGTTCTAACCCTGTTTCACATAATCACATGTTCAAGATATTTATTATTAATGCCTTTTACACTAAGCAAGACTTAGTCACTAGAGGATGTCTTAGGGATATTAACAATGAAACTGGTAAAGGGATTGGTAAATTTCAGACCAAGGCGTTGTGGATTTCATTATTATATACCTATTTGGCAATTTTTATCGATAATTAAATGCATCTAAATTTCAATTATGACAAAGAATGTTTTGAAGGACTGGTTGCTAGAATTATGTACTCTAGTTCTAGATATCTATGAGCCAGAAATATTGATAGCTTGCCTGCTTCTCTTCAAGTCCTCAGTCATCTTTGTTCGCCCTCTCTTTCCCTTTCTTCTCTAATTAAGTACCGAGATTTAACTGTGATTTCCTTCATTCACCTATGTTTTGTGTTCAGAGAGGTTCTCATGTCATTGACGAAAAGAAGTTGTCACATCTATAGAGTCTATCTTAAATTTGTTCTGGAATTGTTTTTCATACATTCGTTCACAGTCTATCTCTATCCAGAGATTACACTATATATTCTTTCATGCTTGAATCAGGGGTCTTGCAAACTAATAATAACAAAGATGATTAGTAGAAAGGTGATACAAAAAAAGAAAATATGTTTCATGTCCCTAACCTCAGAACATGCGTGTTTCTCCTATTTTCAGTGATAAATGAAATAATACTGCTTTCCTTTGTTCAGATCTCAGAGAACATGAAAGCAATTGATGTCATTCCATTATTGACGCCTGCTGTGATGGAGAAGATTGAAGCCGTTGTTCAAAGCAAGCCAAAGCGTCCTGATTCTTATAGATAAAGTCAACATTTTCCTTCTGCCAGATTGAGTACTGAATTACATGCGATGTTCCATCATTGTTCCAGTGTGCTGGGGAGCAATTGCTCGTGGATTTTGATTGTGTGCTTGATGTGATTATCTTGATGAATTCTGAGAGTTCCCAATATTTTTCACTTCTTTTCTACCTTTATTTTCTTTTCCTTCTTTCGTCTATGGGGTGAAGTTGTGATTTAACATTGCCAAAACTTATTGCAGTGGCAGTGTACTGGGGATTTAGGACTAATCTGCCTTCATTTACTCGTGCACATGGAGTGGATATTCTGTAAACTTGGCTTATATTTGTGATTTTTACTGTCCTTGATGTAGAAGCTGTTTTATGCAGACCTTCATAGTTGTCCATTTTTATAATTAAAAGGGTAAATTACACATAAGGTATTTGTGGTTTTGTCCATTTACAGAAAGGGTCTTTGTAGTTTAAAAAGTGGCAAATAAGGGCTTGTAATGCCTCCCTTAACAAAAAGGGTCACTATAGTATTTAATAATTGATAATTATTTAAATATTGTGTAATGTTTAAATTGCATCCAAGAAAGAAAAAATATTACCTGTGAGCAGCAGTAATTTTACGGACATTTTTCAGCTGGTTTCCGTTAACAAAAAAAGTAAAAGGGTTCCCTATGATTGTATACACATATTTTAGAGCAAACTCCCTTTTTGGTCCCTCAATTGTTACTGAGTCGAGGAATCGGTCCCTCAATTGTGGGAAACTACAACTCAGTCCCTCAATTGTACAATTCCGTTTACGTTTTGGTCCCTCACGTCTGGTCCGTTAGTGATAGAGGGAGCAAACTCCCTTTTTGGTCCCTCAATTGTTACTGAGTCGAGGAATCGGTCCCTCAATTGTGGGAAACTACAACTCAGTCCCTCTTGAGGGACCAAAAAGGGGGTTTGCTCAAATTAATATCCAACTCATTTCCACTTGACACCTCATTCAAACTACTCTCTTGCAATTTGGTCCCAAAACCCCTAAATCCCCTAAAACTTTTTTTAATCCTCTTCTTCATCTTTTTCATCTTCTTCATTCATTTTAGTCCCAAATCCTAAAAATAAAATTGTAAAGTATCCCAAAACCTTTCCAAACATTCCAATTTAGTCCTTAAATGTATTAAAAACCCTAAAACCCTAAACCCTAAAAAAAATCTACTTTGAGTTCATTCATTTTATCCCATTATTCTCAATTTATTAAATCATATTTAAAAAAAAACATTTTAGTCACTGAACCCTAATTTCTTCATCTTCATCTTCATCCTCATTCCTCTCTCATCTTTCATTCCTCACCGCCGATCCTACTGCTTCAACCAAATCCTCAAACATCAAAATGGCTCGATTCTTCAAATCCTTAAACATTCTCTCGCTCGATTCTTCAATTTCTGGGTTTGATTTCAAGTTCACAACCATTTTGGGCGTTGCGAGATACATTCATTCATTTTTTAGGGTTCGAATTCGAATTGGGGGAGAAAGTTTGGGGTTTCTTTCGATTTTGAAGAAATTCCGAGAGAAT
>QANZ01035685.1:14076-120878 GCA_003254925.1 Chamaecrista fasciculata
GTTTGACCTTTAATTACTATTAATTTTATAATTAATATAAAAAGTACTAATTTCATAACATCTGAAAAGTAGCAGCACTATGTTCATTAAGTTATGAAACAGAAGACGAAATGGGACTTTGAATGCGAATGGGAGAAGACGAAATATAGATGTTAGGGTTTGGTCTTTCCCTGGTTTCAGTTTGGAACTTTGAATGCGAATTGAAATGTCAAATGTCTATGCGGCTACTTTTTCAATTTTTACTTTTGGTCTTTAGGTTATAGTTTCATGGGCTGTGCCTCATTGTTTATTTGTTTTAGTGGAGTAGTGGAGGAACGCATAAATACTATATATATATAATGTATTGTATTATTTATATATAATTGCATAGTTGCGGTTTGGTTCGGTTTGGTGAAGTGTCAAACCGCCACCGAACCAAACCGCCCAAAATTAAGAAAAATGAAACCAAACCAAACCATTTGAATGTCGGTTTTGGTTCGGTTTGGTTCGGTTTGGTTCGGTGTAGTTCGGTTCAATCGGTTTGGTTCGGTTTTGAACACCCCTACTTAGAACTAAACTAAGCTGATTGTTACGGGATCTTTAAAATAATAAATTGGTAAATTTCTAAGTCATTTCGTGGTGACCATCTCTGTTTGACATATGTGTCGCTTTCGAAAAGTTATATTTTTTTTTTGGCCGAAAAAAAGTTATATTATATTTGTGCCATCGTGCTATAAAATACCATTCCACAAATTTAAGGTCATAATCAAGTAGATATTTATCTATCTTTAATCAAATATTATAGATTCAATTCTTAACATTGAATATGAAATAATTTTAAATTTTTGGATCAGTTCCTTGAATTAGATGGTTATTAGAATTTTGTTGAAGTATACATGTCTTTATTTTAACACCCACTGATTTTATTTTGAAGTAATTTCTTCAAAGCCTTTATGTACTTTTGTGATTTAATTAATAAGAGGTTTCAAAAAGCAAAATAAACAAAGCATTCTTAAAGGACACCTTAATTAAAATATTTGTTTAGAAGTTAAGCTGAAATTGACAAGGTAGTTGGTATATATATAGATTAATAAGACACATAAATATATGCATGCTTCATGAAACATACAGCGTAAGTGGGTGTAAACTTCTCTTGTTCAAATCATTGTAGTCTTCTTCGACGAGACACGCTATCTTTCTCTCTACTCTTAGTACTAAAATTAATAATGCACATATATATATAAATATATATAAACATTCTCTAAGAAGCTTCTTTTTCTCTCTCGCTATAAAAAGCCCTTCAACCTCCATAATCATCAGCATTCAAAATCAATAAATTAAATCATTATGGGAAAGCAGAGACGACGACTCTCACTGTTTATTATACGACGATTGAAGATGGCTGTCTGGAAGATTCAATTTCTGTTAGGTCTTCTACGAGCTCATCACACTAGCAACAAACCATTACAAAGATTGTGCACCTTCAATAATAATATTCGTCAAATTAGAAGAAGAAGAACACCAACAACAACATCGTTAACAAGTAGTTATTATAGTTATGGTATAAGTTCGGAGGAAGAGCATGATGATGATATTAATGAAAGGGCTGAGAATTTCATTGCTAAATTTCGGCGTCAACTGAACGTGGAGAGAGATATGGAGTTAAGGTATTGCACCAGTAATCATTACGATTTTCAGAGTGGTGATGATGCTGATGATTAATTTCTATATAAATGATCATTTTCATGTTAGATAATTAGTTATATATATATATATATATGTTGTGTGGGATTATTTTGTACGTGAACGTGTGTATTTCAATCAAATTAATCATTTGTATGACTTAAATTTCTTATATGTTAGTAAGTATTAGTTTGATCTCCACGTCTTAAAACTCTGTTATTTTGGTTGTGAATTGTGATAATGGATGAATGATATATGAGAGTGATTGACATGTTATTAATTAGTTGGTTCTCAGAAAACATTAACGTAGTAATAAATTAACTTCGATAATCGATCTATAATATATAATTAATTGACTGTCATTCCCCCACCAGGAAAAAAAATGATTTTCATTTATTTTGTGTGTAAAACAACTCTTTCTATATGAAAATAAAATTGTGTACTCCGTCAACAAACTACTCATAAAATGAAATTTATTTGATTCACCAATGAGAATCCCACGTCAAATTTGTTAAAACCTTGAATGAGCAAATTATTACTCAAATAAATACATAGATTAAGTGTACTTTTGATTCCCTAACTTACATAAAGGTCTTAATTTGGTCTCTTAACTTTTTTTGTTACAATTTTAGTCCCTTAACTTTTGAAAGTGTCTCACCGTTGGTCCCAAATGCACTTCCATCTATTATCTGCCGTTAGTGCTGACGATCTGACAAGCTGAGTTGGCTGATGATGTGACAAATATGAGTGAAGTAGATTAAAAAAGGATTATTATGCACTAACGACAGATAATAGATGGAAGTGCACTTGGGACCAACGGTGAGACGTTTTCAAAAGTTAGGGGACCAAAATTGTAACAAAAAAAGTTAAGGGACCAAATTGAGACTTTTTCAAAAGTGAGGGAACCAAAATTGCAACAAAAAAGTTAAGGGACCAAATTGAAACTTTTACGAAAGTTAGGGGACCAAAAGTGCACTTAAACCTAAATACTAAATTCCTTAATTTAACTTTTAGTAAGTTTATGAGATAAGAATTATTTCAAAAACTGATAAAAAAAAAAAGGTTTATGGCATACGAATTAAATGGAGAAAGTAACAATAATGTGTCTTGTAAAGTTATTTAGTAATGAAATTTAGAAATTAGAGGTAATTAATGAGGAGTTATATAGTAGTGAAGAGAGAAATGAGAAACCATGTTGTGCAGTGTAAATGGATGCTGCGCTATTTTCAGCAAATGTGGTTTCTCCGACGTATCCGTTCGAACTCCGCGACTCATGGAACGTTTTCTTCTCTCTCTCAATGCTTGAATTTGCCTTTGCCTTTGTCTCACAATCGCACCCCTTTTCTCCTTTCACCAAACTCAAACTCCATTTTTCCCCTTTTCGCTGTTGCTTCATGGATTCCCACGATTCCCTATTCCTATGTACCAACCTCCCCACCTCATCACATTTTATGCTTCCGCCGATTCTTTCGACCTACATACAGGTATATATCTCATTCTCACATTGCTCCCCTTTTTCCTTCTTTGTTTCTCTGTTGGTTTCATTTTGATTTTGCCGTCATTCTAATGAGAATTCCGGTTCTTTTAATTTCGTATTTTATTGACCTTGCAGACTTCAAATTTATAGGTTCCTTTACGGAGTTTATAATTTGCATGGGTTTCCCGAGGAACTTCTCTGCTCGTTCTTTTTAGGGGATTAAATAGTTACGTAATGTTTTGATTATAGCTATACGAAGACCGGGGTTGAGGAGGTTTCTGCTCGATATATCAGTTTTCCATCGTTATTTGTTTAAGATTAGTTGTTAGATGGAAAACTATCTTTAAAACTACAGCACAACGGATTTTTTGGTATGTATTTCATATACATATTTGATCAGGAGACATATAGGCATTGATTGAATGTGTGTTGATACTAACAACTCAAGGTTCTTGGATGGTTATGAGGAGCTAAGTATAATTGTTCTGCCCCCATGAATAGTGAGGGTCCAAGTTATCCAGGCCTGCAATATAAAGGTGCAGTGAATGCTGGTTCAATTGATAATGTCCCCTCAGACAGCAATGAGGATAATATATGTCCATATACTGGTGAAGAATTCTCAGCTGAGTTTTACAGGGATAGATTTGGTTTGAGAAGACTACCTGTCCCACCTGATGTGGATAATCGCCTGCCAAGTAGATTTGGTTTTGATTCTAATCAGAATTATCAACTAGCTTATGAGGATCTTGCACGTGTTTCTGGGCTAAGGAGAATGGATTCTGATACTAACTCAGATTTTTCAGATTTTGCTCCCACAACAGGATACATTGCTGAATATGAAAACAGGGTTTATCCTAACAATTTGAACAGATTCCAGTTGGAACGTGGTGGTATTGGACAACCATCAGGTCAATTTTCTGAAGAGATTTATTCTGATCAATTTTCCCCCGGACCAAATGCTTTGCCCTTTTATGTAGCCGAATCCCCTCAGTCATTCCTTCCTTATCAGACATCATTTTCAGACCCTTCTTTTTATAAGAAGATAAAGTTTCTTTGTAGCTTTGGAGGAAGAATATTACCAAGGCCAAATGATGGGAAGCTGAGGTATGTGAGTGGAGAGACACGTATTATATCCATCACAAAAAACATCACTTGGGAGCAACTTATGGAGAAGACTTCGGCAATTTGCAATCATCCTCACATTATCAAATACCAGCTTCCTGGAGAGGATCTTGATGCTCTTATTTCTGTTTGTTCTGATGAGGATCTTTATCATATGATAGAGGAGTATGAAGAACTAGAAAGAATTGGAGGCTCTCAACGATTGCGGATTTTTCTCATATCATCAAATGAATCTGAGAGTCCCAAGTCTATTGAAGCAAGAGTCAATCAGCCAGGTGAAGTTGACTACCAGTATGTTGCTGCTGTCAACAACATGGTGGACCCAAGTCCACGGAAGGGCTCCAGTGGGCAAAGTTTTGCAAGCCAAACAAGCCTGCTTGGAAATACCCCTGAGTACAGTAGTCCAAGAGTTTTCAAGGAATCTCCTACATCTGGATTTTCTTGGGATATGAAGGACCGCAGCCCCAGGTCCCCACATATAGGAGGATTATTCTCAAAACGTGGCCCACAGGTTTTAGCAGCGCTTCAAGTGCCAGTCAAGTCATTCAATCAATCACCACCTAGTCCTTTGTCCCATATTTGTGTGCAGCCTAAAGATACCAAAAATTCCAATGTAGAGCTATTTACGGATCAAACATGCAATGCTGGTAATGAAAGCCTTTTTCCATTTGTAATGGAAAGAGTTCAATGTGACAATTCCTTGTATAGAGAAGATGCCAATTATGTTGATCCCTTTGCATACTGTAACAACCTTGCTCAAGTGCCACCCTTACGGAATTACCATCATGGTAATCAGCATACAGTGGAGCCTGATCAGCCCAAGAATGTCAATAACAATATTCAATTTCACATGAGAAGCCACAGTGAAGATTTTGTTTCATCTACAACGAGTAGCCAAATTAATGCAATGTTTGAGAGACCCAAACGTACAAATGAAGGTTCATATCATTTCAACAAGAGTGTCTCTCATTGTGAAGGGATGTCTTTAGTGTCTAATAATAGGGATAGAGAGGCATCTAATTGCAGATTGTTGCATGCAATTTCTGATCCATTATTGCAGAGCAGTGACAGGAGCTTTGAAGATCATTTGCAGCCTTCCTTTGGAGTAAAGGGGAAAATATCACCTTCACAGAAATTTTCGAGTTCCTATAGGGAAAAGCCGTTGCTGCAGGAGGAAATAATTGAAGGGAAAGATCAGGTAGCTAAGTCTCAAATTCTATCCAGTTTTGGGATGACTAACAGTTGTAAGGAGATTTTGGATCCTGGTCAAGAGAAATTGTTCCATGCAGATAATAGCAATGCCTTGTCTGATGAAATTGTAAGATACTATGAACGTAGTACTCAAGTTACATCACATACCAATGTCTTGGATTTTAAAGATGTGGAGTACATCAATGGCCAACAAGGTGCGTGCTTGTCTTCACCAGAATTACAAAGCAGTGAATGCGATTTATCAACTTCCTCATCATATTTGGAATCCACAAGAAACCTGGGGGAGCAACTACATGGTCTGCAACTAGACACAACTGGTGCTGATTTTTTCATGAGGAGCCAAACTTCTATAATATATCACCAATTTGCCATGCTCGAGACGAAAAACAGCCAACTGTTTCCCCTTGACTCCTCTGATTCACAGCTTATTGAGACCCAAACTGACTTGGTGTCCATACTGCAAAACTCTGTAAGTATATTTCTTTGGGAATTTGTCAACTCAAGGTGAGGCTGCCAATGAATAAGCCTAGTATTTTCATATTGTAATTCAGAATACAGACATGGGTGCAGCTTCCAGAGGAGAGGCTTGTCTACCTGATGAAAATCCTGCCAACTGTCCTCACAAGGAGATTGAAAAGATAGTTAGTAACCAAGGTTATTATGCTGGACATAGCAATGAATTACGTGACAAATCACAGCTCTTTATTGGCTCTCAGGAAATTAAGAAGCTAAAATCAGTTGCTCTTGTCAGTGGACCAACTCATAGTATCTCTTCTTGCACTCAATCATGCTCAAAAATTGTCTCAGACATAGCTGAAGAGGTTGAAGCTGAATCTGCATCTCCTGAAAAGGAAGGGTCAGAGAGTATCCGTCCACAATCTCAGAGTGAGGTGGCGATCTCCAAACTAATTTGCAGCATATGGTTCATAATTTTTTATTGTATGGTTGACTTGAGATTCTATCTGTTATCATAGCATGCTAAGGATGATAGTGGAAACGCCAATAAACTTATTGGGTCAACAGCTGCTGAAATGGAGGCTGAAATCCATGGTTTGCAGGTATAAAAATTACTTTAATTTCACAGTCTTGTGCATTTTACTTCAGTATTTTGTTGTCTTTTTTTTTTGGCACCTGTATTTTGTTGTCTAGAATGATCAAATTCTGTCAGTACTTTTTGGTGGATGAAAAAAAATATTGTTTTCTTGCACCTGTAAAGGGCCAACCTAGTTCAAGTCCCCACTTGGTGGGGAGATGGGGAAAGGAATATACTAGGCAGCCTTACCCCTGCTTTATGCAGAGAGGCTGATTCGTACCCACATGCCACAACCTTAGACCCCACGACAAGCGTGCTTATCGCTGAGCCAAGGCAGCCCTTCATGTTTACTTGCACCTGTATTGGAAAAAAAATATGGTGAATCAGAGCCCACTTATACTCATGTTTGAGCTAATTTTTGTGATCCAAACTTGCAGATTATTAAGAATGCTGATATTGAGGAACTACGAGAGTTAGGATCTGGAACATTTGGAACTGTTTATCTTGGAAAGTGGAGGGGAACAGATGTTGCAATTAAGAGAATAAAAAGTAGTTGTTTTGCTGGCAGAGTATCAGAGCAAGAGCGGTTGGTAGGTCTACATTATTATAAGCAAGTTGAATTTTGCTAGTGTCCATTCTGTTTCTATTCTTCTTTGCTTATATTAATATATTTAGTTGAAAAAGAATCATTAGAGGAAAATAAGTATTATGTTGAATGGGATTTTAATTTTGTTGACTTGCAGAATGTCAGTTTCAGTGACTGTTTAATGTAGATTCACTAGGAAAATTTTAATTTGATTATATTTTCAGGTCAGGAGCTAACAGTATCTGTATGTGCAGACTAAAGATTTCTGGCGAGAGGCAAAAATTTTGTCAACTCTTCACCATCCAAACGTGGTGGCCTTTTATGGGGTAGTTCCAGATGGCCCTGGTGGAACATTGGCAACTCTAACAGAATATATGGTGCATGGATCACTGAGGAATGTACTCTTGAGGAAGGATAGGTTGGTTAATTCACATAAATTGTTTTACTTGCAAAATAATGAAATATTAACTAGAAATAGATTCATGCACTCTCCCTATCCATCCTGCAGAGTGCTTGACCGTCGAAAAAGGCTTTTGATTGCAATGGATGCAGCATTTGGGATGGAATATTTACATTACAAGAATATTGTTCATTTTGATTTGAAGTGTGATAATTTACTTGTCAATTTGGGGGATCCTGAACGACCCGTATGCAAGGTAATGTGTGGCAGAAACAAGAGCTTGAATTTACTTTTCTGATCTTTTGGGCCTTTTCCTAAATTTAAACAAGAATTTGTTCCTAAACACCTGGGGTCATTGCCAAAAGAAAAAAAATAAGGTTACCGACTAGTGGAGCCATTAACATTGATTCTTTTTCTTTTGTTGAAAAAAAAAAGAGCAATGATATCTGAATAGTGCATGATACAACAATTTTTTTTTTCGACATCTAGTTATCTGTGTTATGAACTGTGTATAAGAAAATAATTAAACTAAACTTCTTGTTGGATATCTGCAACGAAGGTTGGTGATTTTGGCCTTTCAAGAATTAAGCGCAACACACTTGTTTCTGGTGGTGTCAGAGGAACACTTCCCTGGATGGCGCCAGAACTACTAGATGGTAACAGTAGTGGGGTCACTGAGAAGGTTAGCAGCTTTATTATCTGTTTATCTCTTCTTTTTTATTCTTTGTCTTCAATCTCTTTCATTTGCTTCCTGGTTGATGAAATGAACTCTCTCCTATGGACTGTAATATTTGTAGTGCTTGGCTATTCTCTTATCTGATAGGTTGATGTTTTCTCGTTTGGCATTGCGATGTGGGAACTTTTGACTGGAGAAGAGCCATATGCTAACTTGCACTGTGGTGCTATCATAGGTAAGCATGAACTAACTGTCCTTTTAGTTTTGTACATATATATATGCAAACAAAAGCAAATGAACGATTAAAAAGATGCTAGTCATATATAACAAATGAAATCATCATCAATATTCAGCGTTTTACTAATTCATTTTGCAAATTTTTATCTCCTCTCTTGTTCTCTTGTTCTGTATCACTAAGTTCTCCTCTCAGTTTGAATTGTACTGATAAGTTTTGTGTACTACAAATGATTTAATGAAGGAGGGATTGTGAATAATACACTCAGACCATCAATCCCAAAACGATGTGATTCTGAGTGGAAAAAGCTGATGGAAGAGTGTTGGAGTCCTGATCCTGCAGCCAGGCCATCCTTCACAGAAATAACAAATAGATTTCGCATCATGCAAGCTGCTCTGCCCAAGAAGAGACACAATCCTGCCGCAAGATGAACCCTACATTTTTTAAAAAGTTAAATTGCTTGTAAATGAATGAATGCATATACAGGTAACAGAAGAAAAATGTAAAGAGATGTTTCAATTAATTTGATAGCATTGCTTCTAATTTTGTATATAGAAAGAAGCCTTAGTATAGAGGTTCAATTACTTAGTCAAAAGATGTATATATGAAAGTCACATGTTTCCTCACTTGGTATTCTGTCATGTAAATTTTTGTAGTAAAGCTTATCAATTCGAATTCTCTCAGTTTTCTATCAAATTTAGATGATAATGAATTAATGATGGTGATGATTATAAATTGATCGCCTCGTGACGAAGGGAGAATGGGTTACAGTGGAATAATAATAATAATAATAATAATAATAATAATAAATCAGTTCATGTCATTTCGTTTGATCACTAAAAGGATGAAAATTTGTTCAAATAAATTTTTGTTGGATATACTCCGTTGCTGTCCCAAAATTGAAAAAAGCCAAAAAGGAGATTATTAACACTAAATAAATAATTCATCTCAAATATAAATACAGATCACAATTAAAAAAAAATTATGAACGTCGGGATATCCTTATCCTTTACTATATTATTGCATAAAGACAAAATAACAATGAGTTTTAAATTTATGGAAAATCTCCATCTGTCTTTACAGTTTTTTTTTTCCGCTTGCCAATCGTGAAAAAAAGATCATCTTTATTACAAAATACAAAAGAAAAATGGCCTTAATTTAAAAGAAAAAAAACATATATGAGATGAAAATCAATTTTTTTTAACTTAAAAAAGTTAATAGAACATGGTTAGGAACTAACAATGAAAATTTTTAAAAACTTCAGAAATTAAAATGGAACGAAAAAACATTTCAGGACCAAAACAAAACTTTGAGCAAATATAAAGGATCAAAATATAGGATTTTGGCCTTTTGAAATATAATGCTTTAATATCAGTATATTCCATACATTATGTTATGGGATACGGCGGCATCGTCAATGGAAATGACGTGTCAGTTGGCGTTCTGTATTATCTGAATCGGCACGCTTTTCAATTCGAACCTCCCTTCCCATTTTTTTCAAAGTGGAACCATTACTCGCATATGGCCAAAAAAGAAAACCATTACTCGCATTATTATTCCTTTCTGAGTTTTTTCTCAAGTAAAAAAGATATGGGTTATAATATTTAAATTACATGTCTCATTTTTATTTTAAAAAAAATTTATCTAACATGTGCCTTTGGGGCACATTTTAAAGTTTATTCTGATTGATTAGTAAAACATTTCATATCTTGAAATCTACAAAAATTTATTTAAAAGATATTTTTTAATATTTAAAAACTCATTTGACCAATCAAAAGAAACATTAACATGTGCCATAAGGGCACATATTAGAAGGACCCTTTAAAAAAATTGTAATAAAGTCATTACAAAATTTATATAAGTTTATTAAAGAAAAAGAGCAAATGATATTTGAATATTTCAGTTTTATAAAACAAATTAATAATGAAAATATAGAACCCTCATTAGATTTTTGTCTCATGATATCTGCAGTTCTGCACTCCACGATAAGGGTAATAGTAGGTTTCTATTTAAATGATGAAATATTTAAACACAAAATATGTGGCCCATTTTTTCAAGTGATTTAGGGAAAGAAGAAAGAATGTGTTAAATTGGTAAGTTTAATGAGTAAAGTAATAATTTAGTCTTTAAAAAATTATTAGATTAACAACTTGATCACTAAAAAATTAAAATAATAGATATTTAATTTCTAAAAAATTAAAGTAGTATATTTTTTATTTTTTAAAAGATTAAAATGATATACTATTTATTTAATTTATAAAAAAATAATTAGTATATAATATATTGTTCCTATCCTTCAAAGATTATATTATACATTTTAATTTTTTAGGGATTAAGTTATGAGTTATCTTTTAGAGACTAAATTGTTATTCTACTCTAAATTCTAGTATTTCTTGATATTTAATTTACGCGCTAGAAGATGCGAATGGATATACATTTTTCTTTCTAATATTTGTCCATACTTGATATTTGATATTTAATACTATCTTAATTCCCAAAGTAGTGATTTATTATTTGGCTTGTAAAAGATCGGAAGTTCCAATTTTCGTACGCAATTGAAATTATATAAGGCAAAATCAGAAGGAGATCGCGACTATTTCCAGATCTTCATTTCTCTTGCGTCTTCGCTCATCTCAACCTTTTACGATAAGCAAAGATGGAGAAAGCCATCAATAGGCAAAAGGTTCTGCTCGATCACCTCAAGCCTTCCTCCTCTGTCTACGGAAGCCAATCGTCACTTACTGTGAGTATAATTTTCAGATTATTTTTTTCAATCGGATTGTGTTTCTTTTGTTTCTGGCAAAATTACACATCAGACGGTTCTAGTAATTATCATTCATATGTTGAACTTCTAATCATTAGGCTTCGGCGTGTTCCGCGGGAGATAGTGCAGCTTATCACAGGACTTCTGTATTTGGGGACGATGTGGTGATTGTGGCGTAAGTTCTTTTCTTCTTGTTATTGAATTGCTGAGTTTGACTTTGGTATTAATTGGCGAAGTAATTGTTCTGCTATGAGTATGAATTAATCGGGGGTTCCTTTCGTTTTTAAAATTATATTTACGGCAGTCACATTCTGATTACTAAATTTTTATTTGCAGAGCATATCGGACTGCCATTTGCAAATCCAAGCGCGGTGGTTTTAAGGATACTTCTCCCGATGATCTGCTGGCTCCTGTCTTGAAGGTGCGATTTTAATTTTTATTAATTTCTGTGTTGGCAACTATCTTTATTGTTCAAGTATTTTGATTTTATGCAACTTCCATGTAGTTTTTTATGTTGTTCATATACGTTTGATTCCTTGTTTTTAATTGCTCTTTTAACTTGTAATGATGAGGTTTGAATTTGATTGTAGGCTGTAATAGAGAAAACCAACTTGAATCCCGCTGAAGTCGGTGACATTGTTGTGGGCACTGTATTGGCACCTGGCTCTCAGAGAGCCAGCGAATGCCGAATGGCTGCATTTTATGCTGGTTTTCCCGGTATATGTCTATGTCAATAAGTAATAAATTTTATATATATTTCTGTTTTATTAACCTTACATCTAATTATTTGAATTGTCCAATGTCCAGAAATCGTGCCTGTTAGGACAGTGAATAGGCAATGCTCTTCCGGGCTTCAGGCTGTTGCCGATGTAGCTGCAGCTATAAGGGCTGGATTCTATGACATTGGTAAACGATGCATCAAAGTGTTTAATATTTCCTATATTACTTTGCCTTTGAACACTTTGTCTTATCTTCAATTATTCTGTGTAGGTATTGGTGCTGGTTTGGAATCTATGACTACTAATCCAATGGCATGGGAAGGATCAGTTAATCCCAAGGTATTTCTCCCTCTCCTCAATATTTTTCCCTCTGATTGTATTTGACTTTGGTTTCTAGAAATAAAACGGGCTCTATGTTTGTGATGTTAACTTATGTGCTTTGATAGGTAAAAATGTTTGAACAAGCCCAGAACTGCCTTCTCCCTATGGGTGTTACCTCTGAAAATGTTGCACAACGCTTTGGGGTGTCGAGGAAGGAACAAGATCAGGCTGCAGTAAGTTGGAAATATCTATATCTGTTACATTATGTCTTTATTATTAGTAACGAATTTTGAGAAATTTCTTACTTTTGTTTACTCGTCTCTTGATTTTGTTTTTCCATGACGTGTTGGTAGGTTGAGTCTCACAGAAAAGCTGCTGCAGCCACTGCTTCTGGTAGATTTAAAGCTGAAATTATCCCAGTTTCAACCAAGGTATTTACAATTGCTTTTTGGACACTTAGTGAATAAGTGATATTTCTGAGGTCTCAGGCTTTGAATACGTTTTTCTTTAATAGCTTGTGGACCCAAAAACTGGTGAGGAGAAACCTGTTACCATCTCTGTAGATGATGGGATTCGACCTAGCACAACCATCTCTGATCTGGCAAAGCTCAAGGCTGTGTTTAAGAGAGATGGGACTACCACTGCAGGTATTAGATTATCACAAGTTCATGGTTTTCTTCCTGAATATTTTTTCAGTTGACTAATCCTACTCATCATTTGATTCCTGTATTCTAGGTAATTCTAGCCAAGTGAGTGATGGTGCCGGGGCTGTTCTGCTGATGAAACGAAGTGTTGCCATGCAAAAGGGACTACCCATCCTTGGTGTATTCAGGTACTTGATGATAACTTAGCACCCATCATCCTATCAGACTTTTGTATGCTAATTTTAATCTGGCATGCTCTATGAATTAGGAACAGACAGTAGAATTATCATTTTCCACTCTTGGGAGGGTCATGACTCACATTCACTTAGATTAAACTACTCCATATCTACAAGTACCCGCCTCCCATTCACCCTTAAGAGGATATAAATTTGAAGTTGGGCAAATAATATTATCTTAATATCATATTCATACCTAATCAAATAGTGGGTTTTCTGTGTCTGAGGAAAATAATGTACATTTCTACTACTGTATATTCGTCTTCATTCTTATGTTGAACGTATTTAATTGGTTACCAAATTTCATTGGGTTTGTTCCAATTCTCTTGTTGACTGCACGTTGAACTTTTAGGGAAGGTATTTCCTTAGTAGTGTTTGACATCAAGCAAAGCAGCGCCTAGCTCTCAACGTATAATATTTAGAAGTTAGCTGTTTTGTCTGATGGTCGATATATTCCTGTTTTCTACTCTCTTGTATACTCTGTTATAATATGTTGTATCTTATACTGTTTTACATAAGCCACTTTCTACATTGACGAGATCGAGTTATGACCATAAACCCTTAATATGCAACTAGCCTCTGTTGTTATCTCAATGTCAAAACAAAACTCAGCCACTTCAATAATAACACAAAATTCAGTGTCTTCGCTTATTAATCATAGTATTAATGCAGTACTCATCCTCTCTAGTTATAATTCACAAAGAGTTAGTGTTTAAACTTCAGTCTAACAAAACAAGCATGTTATACAGAAGTTTGGCCCATGTCGCATATATATTGTTTTCTCGTCAAGCATATCCCTGGAGATTTTGTTAACATGTGCTAACACAGTGAAAATTGAGAGAAATCAAATAATGCTTTGCTATGATATCAATAAGAATATTATTTGGTTGTATTGTAGGACTTTCGCTGCTGTTGGTGTGGATCCTGCTATCATGGGTGTCGGCCCGGCAGTCGCAATTCCAGCTGCAGTGAAGGCTGCAGGTCTAGAGCTAAGTGACATCGATCTTTTTGAGATAAATGAGGTATTAAATTAACATGTAATTGTAATATTTCTTTTTTGTTCATTTGTACATTTGGTCACTTAGATAATGTGTATATTTTATCCAGGCATTTGCTTCCCAATTTTTATATTGCCGTAACAAGTTGGAACTTGATCCCGAAAAAGTTAACGTTAATGGAGGTGCAATGGCCCTTGGGCATCCACTGGGTGCAACAGGTTGACTACCACTTCAAATTTCTGTTCTATAGTTTTATAATTGACTTCATTTTGATTTTGGTATATTAGATGCTTTAATAACTATTTTTGTTGCAGGTGCTCGATGTGTAGCAACTTTGTTACATGAAATGAAACGACGGGGAAAGGACTGCCGTTTTGGTGTTATATCCATGTGCATAGGTATTCTTTCATTCTCTCTAATTTGTGTCTTTTATCTCTTTTTACTTGGAGCAAACTAATTTTTCGTTCTTTGAATATGTTTCAAAATTAAGATTTAGACTATAAATATTTTAATTATACTTTCTGTCCCTAATTCCTTACAAAAGTTGATTATTTAGTCTTAAAACTTTATTTTGGGAAACTAAATAGTTCATGTTTTTATATATATTATAATAGTGTTCAAAAAGTATATTTCTTATATTTTGGACTAAATCATAATTGTAGAGCAACTTTAAAGATTAAAATGTAAATTTTCTCTTTTACTTATATAACACGGAGGGAATAATTGATATTGTCGATTTTGTGCAGGTACTGGAATGGGAGCAGCTGCAGTGTTTGAGATGGGTGATCATGTGGATGAACTTAGCAATGCTAAAGTTAATAGCCACCTTCTTTTATCTAAGGATGCTCGTTAGAATTACCGTGAATTTATAAGTTGTCAATATCTTCTTTTTTTTCCAAAAAAATTGTTACATTATTGGAGTATTTGATCTTATGAATTTGGACGCTGCATAAGATATGAAAATCATACTTATTTCAATTATATTACATAATTGAAGAAAAAAACAAAGTTATAACGAGCTTATAAAATATTGTTTATTTACATAAGACTAATCTTGTACTTTCTGAACAAGACGTTTAGTTTATTCATCACATAGGTAGCAACATGTTTTACAGGAAATTAATTTGATAAAAATAGTTAAATAAGTATTTATATAGAATATTTTAGTTTAATAACTATATACTTTGTGGGAGCTGTCTCCTACAGATTATTTCAATGTTATCAAAAATTAAATTTCGTTTAGATTTTAAAAAACATGCTTCTTCAAATATATGATGAAGTGATTATTTAAACTTTTTAGTAGTCATTTTAAATACTCTAAATGAATTTTTTGATTGTTAGATTTAAATACTCATGTTTATCAAATCTATGGAATTAGACATCAAAAAACAAATATCTACTAGAATTGTTTAAATTTAAATTAAAAATAATTATTTAATTGTTTTCAATTACATTAGTTAACTAATTGAGCAAGTTGTGTTCTCATTATCTGTCAATTAAATTAGGCAAACGATTACGATTGTCACCCTACAAATACCACGAATACAGCTTGTAACTATAAGACCTACCTTTCCCCGAGTAGTTTCGCTTTATTTCACAATTTTTCTCGTATTAGTTGAGATTTAAATATTGATAACACTAAAAACATTTCATCAAATTACAATTTTTCTCGTATTAGATAATACAAATTTAAACATTGTTACTTGTTAGTAAATTTAAACAATTTTGCTCTTTGGCCAAAACATTTAAGCAATTAGAGTATACATTTTCGGTTATTTAGAGAGATAGGCAAAATATTAAAATCTTTGGGCTATTTGTAGAGGGTATTTCACTGAATACAATCGTAGTTATGGAGTTTTTTTTTTTTAATCAAAAGACAAACCTTTTTGTACCACAAGATTCTACTGATCATAAACATTATTCATGTTTTATGATTATGTAAAAAAATATTTTTTTTGGTAGGCAAAAAATTAATATTTTTTATTAGAGGAAACCTACTATTTGGTCCCTCTTTTTTTACTGAGTCAACAATTTGGTCCCTCATTTATTGAAATGGACTACTCAGTCCCTCATTTATAATAATCGTCAACTATCATACGTTAAATGCTTACATGACATCTTTAAATGCTACTTTAGTATCTTAATCACCTAAACCAACCGAACAAGACCAACAAACGCAATTAAACCAGCCTAAAATTTAGACCCAAATATTTGTATTACACGTGAAGCTTCCATAAAGTATAAATTATTGAATTATTCGTAAATCTCAAAGCCTAAGTGGCCCCAAATAGTTAAATGTGACATTTAACGTGTTACATATATACTTAATGTACAGGTTATGAGTGTTGGTAACGGAGATAGATTACAAGGACTAACGAGTTAACATTTATTATTTTTGAAGGACCAAATAGTTAAAATTGTGAAAAAAGAGGGACCAAATAGTAGGTTTTCTCTTTTTATTATAATTAATCATATTTAAAACTCATGTCTCCCTCGTGTTGGTTTGGTGATCCTTACAATAAAAATCTAAAACACTTTTATTCTGGGGATAATGGAAATCCAGATGCAACAGAAAAGAAAGCAAGAACATGGGAAGACGAAATTTTGCACTTTGTATGACCTCAAAAATCATACATTCTAATGCAAGCAGCATTTCAGAATGACCAGCTTGAGATGGCTACGGTGTTGGCAGAGCATTATGATACATATTAAACCAAATGCAAAGAAGTAATTTATCCCAGAAAAATGCCACCACCTACTGCGTTCCCAACTCACCTGTCTTAAATACTATGAACTTCAGACTTGCCAATGATTAGCAGCCTTCATTAGGACCGGCAGGTGTTTGATAATAACACCACGTTTCAGAACAGTTACCCAATATGCGTATCCCAAAACTAATCATAATCGCAAAAGACAATAAAAGTTTGTCAGCACTGTCTTTTTCTCAAGATCTAAGCTAAAATGTAACTGCAGAAAATAAAAAGGCTTTTCATCAATACACTTTTCAGCCACTGACAGATAGATGTTGTCTTGCTCAGGATTACCTTGAAGGACAAAAATGAGACTGCCAAGAAAGTTCATTGCATTTGCCCCCCATGATGGTTGAACGATTAAAATTTCAAGGTGGATTAGGTGATAGATGACTTGCACACTGGACACGATGTCTTCCTATGAAGCCAAGGATCAATACACTGCCAAAATGCCAGTCAGTTAGCAGTCATGTTTTATAATATATTCTCTTCGCCGGAAGGGGAAAAAGTTTTTAAAAAAAGAAAAAAGAATATTCACAGAAAGTCCTACATCTTTGTGAAATTTGTGCAAACAAGGAAGATGGCGAATGGTATCTCCCATAACTGGGATCTCAAGACATATGGCGCATGCCTCTTGGAAATTGTCAGTCTGTCACAAAATGAAGAGAAACATCAATCATAGATTCATTATCAAATATACAATTGTTCCCAACATCCAAGTGAATAACTGCCCTCACCCACATTTTCTCCTCACATGTTCACTGCTACAACCTAAAACGGGACTAGAATGAACGACTAATTCACTTGACACTCATGTAAACTTACCTGTATGGTGGACTGCGGTAAACTATTGATCAGCGTAGCAGATGCACCAGCATGTTGGTGATTGTTCTCATCAAGAGCCAATAACATTTCATAATCATTTCTGTGAAAGAAAGGGATAAACTTTTAATTCAGTGAAGGAAAAAAAAAAAAAAAAACCTTCTCACTTAAAGAGTTCCATAGATCAGATTGTCATGACTGATATGAAAATGAAGCACTAAATTGTTCAAAATAACTGGGTGGCAAAGAAATCAACCAAATGGAAGTCCTGATATGTCAGCAACATCAGTGATGGCAGCAAAAGTTCATACTTCATAGTATCCGTATCTCTCTAGTTTAGAACATTCTTAATGAATGACATAGATCAAATTGCAAAATGAGGATTCATGAAAAATTGTACAAAATTGTATATAATCTTATTCAAAGTCCTCGAATGTAATCCAAAGAAAGAATTCTGAACAAAGAAATTGAAACAGAACTAATTACTATTATTCATAACACCAAAATGGATAACATTTTTGGTTTACATACAATAGATTCATCAAGAACAAATTTAATTCAAGACGTTCATTCTTAATGAGAAATAGTGCAATCCACTAATGACTAGAATTAGACACCACCATGACAATGGGCAGAACATGGAGTATCACTTGATACAATAAAGAAAAGTAAGGTGCATAAATATATTGACGAAAACTTACTCATTGAAATCACGATGAGCTTGAAATAGGTCATCAGCAACGCCCATGTCATTAAAATCTCCAAATGCATCCTCTAATGCTTCCAATATATCAAGTCTCTGAACAAGAGAGACAGAGACTGTTAATGCTTCAGTGACTCTACAATACTGACATCCGATTGAGAAGACTGATTGAAGAGATTAAACTGTATATAGAAAGTCATAATATGTTCTTATGATATAATTATATAAAGCATTTGACAAAAAGCAGACAGAAGTTCAGGAAATTTTTTCTCAGGTCAATATGTGCCCTACCAAATATTAAATAACTATATTAACTAAAGAATTGCAAAAAAGCAGACTTAAAACTCTACCCCATGATTAATATGTTTTAAATGAAACTAAAATGTACCCAAAAAAATGCCATAATAACCTACTAGTCTAATACGCTAATACCAAAACTTTTGAGAGCAGTAAGTAACTGATATAATATAATCATCTTTCAGAACATAAAATAATAGACCTAAATATATTCAAATAATAATCTTAATCATATACAGCAAATAGAAGGGCTGGCTTGGCTCAGTGGTAAGCACGCTTGCTGTGGGGTCAGAGGTCGCGGATTCGAGTCAGCCTCTCTGCACAAAGCAGGGGTAAAGCTGCCTAGTATATTCCCTCCCCCAGCACCCCCACCAAGTGCGGACTTGAACTGGGTTGGCCCTTTATATACTGCAAAAATAATCTCAATAACGGTTAAAGGGTAGAATTCCCCTTTTACTCCATTTTTCAATTTTGTCTCGAAAGTTATATTTAAAATATAATTAGATAATAAGTATCTAGGAATCGCATCCTAAACCCACTCAAAAAAAAAAAAAAAAATTCACAGGACATTAGTACCTAACTGAAATCTCAAACACATCCTGAACTCCGTGTAGATTGAGTTCCTTTCAGGTCTGGGTTGGAATAAATACCCAGATAAGCTTGCAAAACTTCCATCCTTAATCATGGCCATGAGAAGTTAAAGGTCATACCAGAGAAGAATTTAATTCATCTTTGATATTACCCGAAGCAGATTTACATACAATCAAAATCTGAATTTTGATAAATGGGTCCTCTAGAAAAATTAAGAAAGCAATAGTATGATATTCATCAGCATCACGTGTAAGGAATTTTCTACTAGATCATACATTCTTCAGTACTCCGATAAAAAACAAAACATTCAGGCATGCGAAAAAGGGAACTGGAAAAAGAACAAAAAATGAAACAATGAATAAAATGAAAATACCATGTCAAAATCCATATCCATTGGAAACCGAAGACGCCCCCCTCTAGTTGAGATGGCAGGCACTGAAGAACGACTAGCAATGCGACTCCTCAACTGTGACACTCTATTCGAGAGAGGGACATGAGGTACAGCTCTCCTTCTATTTGTAGGACTTTGATGCGACCGAGTGCGAATTGATCTGTTTGAGGGTGCCCTTGACAACCATCTCTGTATGATTAAAGCAAAAGCTTCAGAAAACATTCAGCACCACTGCATGAATACCAAGATGCAACTATCTACTAAGCTAACATACACTATCAAATGCGGGAAGTCCTCTCACGAATACAAATATGCAAGCTGTAACTTGATGGTATAAGCTCTGATATTAAATATTTTACCGATAACCTATCAATAATATGGATGCAAAACAACGAGATTTCATGTCCATTACAACAGATTCTTTTGTATGAATATACATTTAAAGCAATAATGAAAAAAATACAAGGTTATGCCATATGCAGCTATCAGGCGTCTTGCAGGTAGGCACCTCTGATATAAGAGATTACATTCCTAATATCCATATAAACCATCTCTAGTTTTTCAAAATAATATAAAAAAGGATCTAGTTGCAACATGAAGACCATTGATCATTGCTTTCAAATAAATAAAGCAAGCACAAGTACCAACCCATGATTTCTTGTACAACATTTTTATTTTATGGAATTCGTACAACACTTTCAGAAAAGAATTTTATATAATTTTATAATGTGAAATAGAATTTGGCACATCTTTGTTTTCCCTCTATGGAAGGGGAGAGAAGGGAAGAAGAGTGCTGGGAAGAGAAAAACAAAGAGCCAAGAATTTGTGCGTCATAACTTTTAATAGAAGTTACCAAGGTTTCTTTAATCAATATTATAAAACTACTGACATGCATTAAAAGCCACATTCCAGGTTAGAAGCAACAATGCCCCGCTAAAACTTTGGCCCTGAACCCAGAGAGAGAGAGAGAGAGAGAGAGAGAGAGAGAGAGAGAGAGAGAGGCTTAGTTACAGGGTGTGATGTATGATGACTCCCAATAGATGTATGCCCAAGATCCTCCTCGTGTTGCAACTCCCATGCTAAATGTTCATCAATTTGCTGCATCACATATGATAAATGATTAAAATTTACAATATATTACCATAACAAAGGGACAATCAGTAAATAACAGACCTCTGTGCCATTAACAGAATCCTCATGATATAGTTGTTCTTGGAGTTCACGGGCCAACATTTCATCTGCTTCCACCTGTCTAGCCCGAGCATCTGAATCATTATTGTTCACATTATCTAAATCAGGTAACAGCTCAATGTCTTCACTATCCAAGACAGGGCTTCTCGAGGAGCTTGAGTTTGATGATTCCCCCAGCAAATCAAGGATCATAATCTCTGAATTAGGATTTCTAGAAGTTGATCCATCTTTCCTTTGCCTTTTAGTCAGTTTGTCTGCTGTTGGACAAGGTCTAGTAAACTGTTCTGCATCTGGAATGATCATAGAAGTTGCATGAGGTGCATGATTTCTTAGAGGATATCGTCCATCCATACTGCTTTGACTACTTCCAGTGTTTCTTCTGTCTACTCTGTTCCTAAATTGCGAACTAATAAAGCTTTCAGATTCACTACCCCTCCTCGAAAGATGCCCAGTTAAATCATGCAATGGCTTATCAATATTCCTGTGGTTACGTGTAGTTCTCCAACCACAAGAGCTTCCAAGTGAATTTCTGGTAGCACTACCCATACCATCAGCCTCTTCATCATTTACAAAAGGGTTGCTGCAGTAGATCATAAAATGCCTTATGGCCTTAGTACTTAACTGATATTTGAATGAAACAAACATATTGGTAATCATAGGAAAACTAAATATATGTCTGTTCGATCATCTCTTTACTCCCTCTTCAAAATTACTCTAAAATATCAAGGTTCAAAATCTAGATCTACCATCCAAATTGTTCAAACTTCCACTAGGATTTATGGATTTGTGTCCGTAACCCAGTTTATTCAATCAGGTAAATTTGGTAAACTATGATTAATTATCCAACGACAAAAAAAAAATCCAACAATTTAAACCAAAACCAAGCCAAGGCTCATTTCAATAAAAACAAGTCTCATATGCCCTACATATGAAAGCATTTGAACTGTAACTAATCAAATAAATAATGTATTTCCACTATCAGGAATATTTCAGAAAACTTATTATCATTAATCCATAAACTCAAAAATCCTAGCCTACATTACGGAAGGACATATTACTGTAGTAAACCTCTAAAAGCAGTGAATCTGATGAACCCAGAGAAAAGATATCCAATAGATCTATTTGTCAACTAAAAGCTAAACACAGTTGCTGGCAGCAGATTAACCAAGAAGAAATAAGCATAGCACTTCTTAGTAACCATCCATATTAAAGGATTTTACAAATTCAGTTATTAAGTTTTTTTTGGGGCAGAAAAAGAATTTACCAATGAGAATAAAAGACAATACAACAACTGGATACAAGGAATCCTCCAAAAACATGATTCAGAAGTAAACAAAATTATCTCAAAAGAGTTCATAATTTTTAAATTACTTTTAATTCACAAAGAGAATTACAGTGATTACTGAATTTACCCACAAATTATTGATATAATTGAAGTATTAGCAAGCAGGGATCTTTCTTAATAGTCAAGCCTTCGTAGTTACCAACTTGTAGCAAGATTCCTATGTAAAGGCAACATAACCTATAACCTCCACTAAGAAGCACATAATTGTATATTAGGGCTACCTGTTAGCTCCATGAATACTTCCAGTAACATGCGCACTTGAAGGATGTATATATAATTCTTTTCCTTTCACTCTACTTCCACTTTTCTCTTCAGCAACTATATCATTGTTACAAGTAGGAGACAATGCATCCTTAGCATGGCTGAATTCAAAATGATTTGTTCTCTGTGTATTCTGTTCTGATGATTGTTTTTCCCTTGCTGCAATATTATGTGGTGAGATACAACCATTCCTTACCAATCTCTTTCCTCTGAATCTTGAAGTGCTTAAAAGGTGATGAGGCAAAGACTTCTGCTTTTCAGCTCTTTCATGAGAATCACTAGATAGATCAATGCTCTTTCCACGGTCCACAGATACATTAGTGCATGGTAGTGCTTTACAATCTATTTTGCATTTCTCTGCAAAGGCATTGGTAGATGTATTCGAAGAATCAGGGATGCATGGTATAGGAGAGTTCCCAATGGTCAGTTTAAGTTCTTTCTTGTTCTCTGTTGCACTATCCTTCATTCTATGATGTGAAACTGTTTTGATTTTTCGGGGCTCTCCATTGTCTTCAGTCAAATCAAAAACAGCAACACCCTCACGGCCACGGGAAGACAATTTAGAGGGAACCTTAGTGCATATATCTTTCCCTTTCTCCATCTTTCCAGATCCACTAGAGTGTGTCAACTCATGGCCCAAAAATTTTCCAGTTCGGGATTTCCTAAATATGGGATCATTTTGAGGGGGACAAGATTTCTTCGATGAGGATACCTCACTGTTGGTTGAGCTCTTAAGAGGAGAAAAAGCCAGTCTTCGATTCTTGCCATTTTCAGCCACAGGACAAACCCTCTCCCTCCTCTCATTCACATAAACATCGGCATCACCAACACATTTTAGACCAACATGTCTGGTAGTTGATCTATCAGGAGTATCAGGAACATCCACTATTTGATCAATTTCCATATCATCCATATTCTTTTCTGTATCACATAGAAAGTTCAAGCCTATCATATTCCACTAGAAAGTATAGTATTTTCGATAGAAAACAACTTAAATTCTTAATTTTTTTTTTTTTGCACAAACTTAAATTCTTGATTGAATATTAAAAATCTACATTTACAACAATTTTGATAAGTGATAACAGCACAAAAAAGGCTTTTCTCCATAATATGCAGTTCTATAACAGTATAACCAACGTTTAATAGAAGAGCGATACCAAGAGAAAATGGAAATTATTACGAGAAAGCAAAGCTACAAAAATAAAGCATTATGTACATTAAATGTGCAGAAGTTATGTTCACCAATCTATTGTACTTTATTAGCACAGGAAATGGAGTTAAGAATTAAGTTTAGCACATGCAAATGACATTCAAACAATTATAGGCAACAACTTGCATTTTATTTCTCTTAACAAGGACTTTGTACATTGTCTTTTAAAAAAAAAAAAGACTTCGCACACAAAAGGGAGAGAAGAGAAAGGGGAAAGGAAACAGTTCCAGTTTACTAAAGAAAAATAAGCTAACATTAGTAAAGCAAGTTGTTAGACTACAGTAATCAGCTTTAGTTTATATACCCATCTCATATATTAACAAATAATAACAGCCCTACATTGATACTAGCTGAAAATAAGAACCAAATGCATGAACTGGATTTTTTCGAATCAGCCCAGAAAAGGGTCTAACAATAACAATAATTTTCTAAGCATAAACATCCATGGGTTAGCACCAAACTATAATTACCCAAGGAAAATACATTAGAAGAATAAGAAAATCTAGAGACAAAAAGCTAGATATTCAAATATGAAAAAGAAAATAACCTAACAACAAAAAAATGAACGAAAATTACCCAAAATAAGAGAAATTTCAATGAAGATGAAAATCAGAATCACAAGCCCCGCTCGAGGGAATAGAAGAAAAATAAAATCGCAGTAGAACTAGCAAAATAAGATTAGGAAGAAATGCAGATTTAAAACAAAAAAAAAAATGGGTTACCTGAATTATGGATCGATTGGAACATAAAAATAGGGGGAAATGAGAACGGGTACTTGAATCTATACAAAATTCAAGAACAAAGAGCGTCCCACGAAAGACGATAATGTTAATCTCAATCGAATCGAACTCTGTGTGCATTGCGTAACCCAGTCTCTCGAAACCGGTTCATGTTAGGCAAGATGTCGGGTCGGTTATCCACCCGGGTATATCAAATGGGCCACCTTTATTTAATTATCGAGTAAACTAACAGTTTCTGACTGAGTTGACAACTCGGTCCCTGAAAGATTGAAATGTACAATTCAGTTTCTGAAAGATCAAAATGATATATTTTTAAGTCCTTCAAAGAGTAAAACAATATACTGTTTAATCTATAAAAAGGACTAATTTGTATATTATTTTAATCTTTTAGAAACTAAATTGTACATTTCGATCTTTCAAAAACCAAGTTGTCAAACTCGGTAATTTTTCAGGACCAAATTTTTGGCTTTCTCTTAATTATTTTTCACTTCTTCACGAATTTTGTTCACCGTCTTAGGTCTTGGCGTTTTCTTAGTATTAATTTACTTAAAATATATATCAGTGTTGTCATAACTGGACCGAACAAAGACTCGGACAAGTGTTCGTTCATGGTCTGATTGGTCGAATCGGTTGAATCATCAGTCGGACCGGATGATGCAATAAATAATTATTTTTAATATATTAAATATAAACTTTATATATATTTTTTATTAGAGTGCAAATAATATAATTTTTCTCTCCACTATGGACTAACTGCATTTTTTAAATCAAGTAAATGGACTAAATGCATCTTAAACAAGATCCCATAAGTCATAAACTCATAATAATCAAATTTAATATTTCAACTCCCAAGTTTCAAGTTCAACCCACATAATTTTAAAGTTCAAAACTCAAAAGTACAAGATTTAAAGTTCAAAGTCTAAAAAAAAAATTTTCATGTGGTCGAACCCGGTCTGGCGGTTGGACCCGGTTTTCCGGTTCAATCCGGTCCAAATGGCATCTTGGTTTTTTGGTCGAACCAACTCGGTTTTGCCTTCGGTTGGCGGTCAGACCGTCCGGTCCGGTTCTGACAACACTGCTTAATAGCTCTCTCCTAGCTGGAGGATTCCATTCCTTGCCCCACGTTCCAACTTTCCAGATTAGCTCCCATCATCCAAATGCTCCACTTGTGAACATCATCATCACCTTCACAATCATGATGAAAAAGCAAGATAAGANAATATAATTGATTTAGTATAATATTCTGTGTTAAAAAAAAAATTAGTATAATATTCATGTGATATATATATATATAAATGAAACTTGTTACCAAAAGAAAAAAATAAATAAATGAAACTGGCATGCGCCTTTCCTGTGACGATGCATCCATCTAAAAACTCTAGAGATTCATATCTCCAAATTTTCTACTCTATCCTGTCACTCTCTAAAAATTTATTATTTGAAACTTACCATCTCTTTTGTCTCTCAAATCGGATTCTCTGAAATTAAGGCGTGCGTTTGAAGTTCTTTGAAGTTAGAGAATCTTTTGTTGTCCAATTCAGTGCTCGGCGCTAAGATGTAGACACGTGGCGAGCTCATTTAAGTGAAACGGTTGTTTTGAAAAAATTTATGCGAGCAACCAACTCCAAGCAACTCTAGAGAAGCTTTTAAAAGTAAAGGATCAAGGTCATTTTCGTCTCAATGTTTCCTTGTCTGTCTCGTGCTTGTAGCAGGAAGAAGAAAAGAAGCGTTGTCGAGCTATTGTTGCCGAGCAGTAGTAGCCCATTATGTCCTTTTTAAATGTTTTTTAATCTATTCTTTTATTAGTGAGATCTCTTAATTTTTTCCATTAGAATTTTTTTTTCATTTTATTTCGAAAAGGTTTTGTTTGTTTTACTTTTGAGGATATTCATCACTCATATCTACATCTTAAGCTGATTATTGAAGAAGAGAATAGTTAAGAAGATTGATTCTTAACTTCTTATCATCTCTCTTATGTGTTGTTTAGAATTTTTGTTTTTATTTTTCTATATATGTTGCTGTATTGTGTTCCTAAGAGTGTAAGGTTATGTTAATATATTTTGTTAGATTTATGTCTCATTTAGTCTCTTTAATACATAGTGAGTGTCATTTTTTTTTTTTTCGGTTTCCCAAGGTATTCCCAGCCCGACAGGCTAAGGATTAATCCTCTGCGGATCGGTGCTCCATTTAAAAAAATGACAGACAATCTAAGATACATGATTCAATTTTCTCCACTTATTCAATCTTATCCTTGAAAATAAGTATATGCATAGTATGTTCATCAACTATTTTAATTTTTTTTTATTGTGGATATTATATTACTCATGTAAATTGGAGAAAGTTAATCATGATAATCGTGTAAATGTGTAGAGCTTAATTAGGGATTCTGTTCAAAGTTAGGATCAGATTTGGTTAAGGTGGAAAGAAAATATCAATTTGATCATCGAAGGTGGAAGGTAGAAAAGAGGTTTGGTCCGTTATTTATGTCGTTATTAAAGATGGATTTAGAAACCAAGCTTTGCTGGGTTGTGCCATTAAAGGTTGACTTGAAAACCAAAATGTAAGGACTATCAAAATAATTGGCAACAAATTAAATAAAGATTATCAAAACAAAAAAGGATAATGAAAATCAATCTTGAAACTGGACTGATCGAGAAAGTTACCCAAAATAAAGAATTAGAAAAACGATGGTGAAAATCGGTGATGACGATGATAGTTTGAAAATAAAAAAGAATATGTTTCTTGGATATTTAAAATTCAGATATAAATATATATATATATATATATATATATATAAAATCTTAAAAGTCTGTTCATAAACTGATAATTGTCTCGGAGAATTTAAGATAATAATAAAGCTCTCTTCAGAACTAAGCTTTCAAATATACAAAAATTAATTTCTCGAGTAGTTATGATTTGTAAAATGCGCATAGAATATGCGTTCATTAATTTAATCTCCCAAACTTCAAAGTTCAAATACATATGCAACAAATGAAAAATAATTATGTTAAGCTATAACATTTTATATATAAATTAAATGAAGTGAGGATAATGAGAAAGAAAATATATAGAAATATCAACATCATCATTTTTATATTGCAAACTTATTTTGCATCGATAAATTAACACATACAGACGGCCAACATTTAATAAATAAACAGATACATTTTCAGTAGGAAAAAGAAACAAAAATATAAACCCACGGAAGAAGGAATAATTATTGATAAGTATGCCTATCTTAGTTAATTAAACAGCAACACTATGAAGAACAACAGTTTCAACCGTGAGCCCAGGCCCAAACCCAAATAGTACACCCCACTCAAGTCCTTCACCTGTGGTCTTGAGCCCATCTTGAGCAGACTTTCTTCGCATCTCATCCAAAATAAACAACACACATGCACTTGACATGTTTCCATAATCACTCAGTACTTGCCTAGTGGCTCTCATCTTTTCGGGCTTCAAGCTCAACTTCTCTTCAACTTGGTCAAGAATTGCAGGCCCACCAGGATGTGCAATCCAGAAGAGTGAGTTATAATCAGAGATGCCCAATGGTTGAAAGGCCTCCACCAAGGCCTTCTCGATGTTCTTAGAGATAAGCCCAGGAACATCCTTGAGCAAATGAAATGTGAGTCCAACCTCACGAAGATGTCCATCAATGGCCCCCTCACTGTCTGGCAAGATAGTCTGAGCCGTCCACACAAGCTCAAACAGAGGCTTTTCGATCTCTGGAAGTGGATCTGAACCAACAATGACAGCGGCTGCACCATCACCAAACAAGGCCTGACCAACAAGGCTGTCCAAGTGGGTGTCACTAGGGCCACGAAAAGTGACAGCGGTGATCTCAGAGCAAACAACAAGGACACGAGCACCTTTGTTGTTTTCAGCTAAGTCCTTCGCCAAACGAAGAACCGTGCCGCCAGCGAAACAACCTTGTTGGTACATCATATAACGCTTAACATAAGGGCGAAGGCCGAGAAGCTTGGTGAGTTGGTAATCAGCACCGGGCATGTCAACACCACTAGTGGTGCAAAAGATGAGATGAGTGATCTTTGACTTAGGTTGACCCCATTCCTTAATAGCTTTGGTGGCAGCCTCTTTTCCTAACTTTGGGACTTCAACCACAACCATGTCTTGTCTTGCATCCAATGATGGTGCCATGTACTCACATAGGTTCGGGTTCTCCTTTAGGATCTCTTCTGTCAAGTGCATATATCGCTTTTTGATCATTGATTTCTCGCCTGAAAGTTTATTACACACACAAAATGAGCAACCTAATGTATATTAATTTAATGTAATAATTGAGAAAACCAGGTTTGGAAGTTTGTTACTAGTGTTAGTTTTAAAATAAACAATATGTGAGTTAACTGTTTAAATAGAGGAAAACAAAATCAATATAATTGAAATTAATTATTAAGACATTGATTCTCTACTTCAAAAACCAATACTTATTTTGATTTCGGGGTGTGATCGATTCTTATAACTTGTTGTAGAAGCATACAAGTGAAAAAAAAAAAGAGCAAACCTACTTTTTAGTCATTAAATTTATCTAAAAATTATATGATTTACTCCTTAAATATTCAAAAAAATATATATTTTGGTCCCTCATTTTAAACAAAAATTAATATTGTAATAAAAAATAAATATAATAGTCGACATTTAATAGAAAGAAAAAGAAATTGTAGGGACCAAAAAGTATATTTTTAATGTTTAAGGACTAAATCATAATTTAATGACAAATTTAGGGACTGAAAAATAAGTTTTCTTAGAAAAAAAAAGGATAGAGAGATGGAGAACTTACACATGCGCTTGAATTTCTCTTTGAGTTCAGTCTTGTGTTCACTGTTAGTGATTCTGAAATAGTAATCAGGATAAGTGCTTTGATCAACACAGTTTTGTGGTGTTGCTGTTCCAATTGCCAACACTGTGGCTGGCCCTTCTGCCCTTTGAGCATTCCTGATCTCATTAACACTCACCATTTTCTCTCTCTACTTAATTAACTAATTAATTGTAATTAATCAACGTACTCTGTATTTGTATGTATGATTGAAGGCAGAGAGCTAAAAGGCTTGTGTTGTGTATGTGTATGAGTGATGATAGGAATTGAAGAGAAGGTGGGGTTTTTATATACCCATATGGAGTGGGTAGATGAAGATCACGTGCTTCACTAAACACTTTCAATTAATTCTTACTACGATATATGATATTGGACTTGGTTTTTTAAGGATCCACGTTCTCACTTTGGGAGTTTGGTGGCATTTGCATGACTTTATGCAATGGCACACTCCTTAACTCTTAGTTCCTTCAATATTTCTCTTTCACTTTTTGGTTTTGGAGTTAATAATACAGGCAAGTATTAGGTTTAGTTTTTGTGGACTACATGGAGCTACGTTGTGATTGTCTTGTACCCATCCATATGCTTTCAACGTTTTTATTATTTTATAGGTATTTGTAGCCTGGTAGGTACGAGGGCTATATGGTCAATATATATATATATATATATATTTATTTAGGGTAAGTCTATAATGTAAAGTTTGATTATTGACATATGATGCAATGGGTCATGAGCCAATAAAATAATGACACGTGAAAGAGTTAGTTGTATGTAAGTAGTGGTGTGACTCCATACACAGTTGTGATTGGTTGAAAATTTTATTATTTTTCAGCATTAAATTATATCAATGACTATAATTATGCCACATCAGCATTTGCATCCCATGTCAAAAATCGAATTTTGCATCTTAGACTAACCCATTTATCTAACATGTTCCCTTATGACACATTTTAAGGTTTCTTCTGATTGGTTAGTAGAGCATCTCATATCTTGAAATCTATAAAAATTAATTTAAAAGATAATTTTTAATGTTTGAATTAATTTTTATATGGGGGAGGTATATATATATGGAGGAGGTATATATGGCTCACTAGCTGTAGCTATATCAAACCTATAATTTTAATGGGTCAAACCTCAAGTTAAATTGATGGGTGGTTATTAGCACAAAAAAAAAAAATTGATGGGTTATTAAACAATATAATACCCTGCGAATTTGAACAAGTAATTAATAGGTTTGACATAAACAAATAAATTGTGGGGGAAGATTCGAGTGTTAATTTAGTTTAATTAGGCCAGAAGAAATTTGTGTTGACCATTTGTGATAATCTCCGACGATTATTAGCGACATTCGTGCAATAATAATTGATTTTTTAATTTAAGAAGTTAGGGTTGCTTGATGAGATGATGAAAGATGAATTTGTTATACATATAGCTTGATGTTTCGTATTCAATCCTTGATAATGCTTTTCATATTTTTGAAAGAGAGCGAGCATAAGAACGATATACATTATATACATTATATTAAGTTTTCTTTTTGGGTAAAAATGAAGGTTTTAATTTATTTGTGTTCTATATATTTTTGTTGGTTTTATTTCGTTTTGTCCCTCACATGTAATTTTTTTCTTTCTAAAAATATTGATTTTATTCGAATATGTACGTATTATATTCCAGTTCTCTTAGTCTTTTTTTTTTTTTATCAAAACTCTTAGTATAATATATAAATGTAAACCAAATGTGTTGATAAGCCTTAGAAGGTTTCTTGCTATTAGCATATAAAGGTGTATATATATATATATATATATTATAATAGAAGTCTTCTTAAAGATGAACTTTGGGAGAAAGCTTCAAAGTTCAAATAGCTAGCTTTGATTTTACAAATTTAAAATTTGAAGCTTCTCTCAATAAAATATATTTTTGGTAAAATCTCATGATATCTTTCATGTAGTTTTGACAAATATTAATTTAATTGACTCGGCTCGATGTGTGCTATAAATTAAACCTGACCCCTCACCCAAAGTCTCTCTCGAGTCTCAAACATGCAGTCGCTAAAATAAATAAATATTCTTTACTCACAAATGTAATTAACATGAAATTAAGAAATTTAAATATATAATTGTATGGGATGGCCGAATAGAAACAGTTTTTAACACTAATTTAACCACTTCCTTTTGGACTTTGGTCTTTTGATTTTGGACAACTAATGCCTAGTTTTAAAATTTTACGTTTGTCATTTATCTCAACTACTATATTCAGTCTAATATATTTGAAGATGTACCAACCCTCTGACCAAACACATAATTTTCCTGTTCCAACTTCCAAGTCCGAGTCCACCCTATCAAGAAAAGAATCAAGACTTCTTCATCAATATTCAACCTCATTGTCCCAAATCAATTTGACCCCATATATATATATATATATATATACACACACTAGGCTCCGTGCCCGTTGATTTGATATTTGTAGTTATTCAGTGATTAAATAGTATATTTCTATTATTTGATGACTAAATTGTTAGAAGTGTGAAAATTAAAAGACCAAATAATAAGTTTTCACTTTCTTAAATCTCATCTATTATTTTCTCTCCCATTATCTATATACTTAGCCAATTATCAAGTTCCATATGTTTATTTCTTATTTTTTAATTTTTAATTTAATTTTTTTAACCAACTAAAAGCACCCTCACATATATAATATAGTATAGATAGATATAGATATATATGTATACTAGGGGCTTTTCGTGCCCTAACTGGCACGAAAATATGCATGTAACGTTTGATTTAATATTTGTAGTTATTCAGTGACTAAATAGTATATTTCTATTATTCAAGGACTAAATCATTAGAAGTATGAAAATTAAAAGACCAAATAATAAATTTTCACTTTCTTAAATCTCATCTATTACTTTATCTCTCCCTTTATCTATATGGTTAGCCAATTATCAAGTTCCACATGTTTATTTCTTATTTTTTAATTTTTAATTTAATTATTTTTGACCAATCATAAAACCCCTCAGCCATATAATATAGTATAGATATATTAATGTGCTTTGCAGTTTGCATGCTCTAATGGGAAAGTAAATATTAATTTAAATTTTATAATTTTTATAATTTTAAAATAAAAAGTTATTTTATTACATTTTTTAAGAAAATTTAATTTTGATCATTTTTATTTTATTTTTCTTGTATTTTTTTTTAATTTAAAATTGTAGAAAAATACTAATTCTCATCTATTGTTTTCTCTCTCCCATTATTTATACAGTTGGCTAATTACTAAGTTTTACATGTTTATTTCTTATTTTTTTAATTTTTAATTTAATTATTTTTGACCGACCAAAAAGATTCTCACACATAACTTTAATTACTATTAGTTGTATTCGAATTTAAAATGAGATAACTACAACTATATTTAATCATTGTGACCAAAAAATATGAATTTCTAAAAACATGTAGAATCAATTCACTACATATATAAGTATAATTTAATCCTCAACAAGTTATTTTCGTGACACACCCTTTACCCCCTCAATCTTCTTATATAATTAATAGTCAAAAGTACTAATTTTGTCCCCAAACTTTAGACCAATTGTCAATTTCGTCCTCAAACTTTTTTTGCTGTCAACTTCATCCCCAAACTTTACACAAACTGTCAATTTCATCCCCAATCTTTTTTTGCTGTCAATTTCGTCCCCAAACTTTACATCAACTGTCAATTTCGTCCCCAATCTTTCATATTTTCGTCAATTTTATCCTTTGATTAACTTCTTTTAATAAATTAACGAAAGACTGCATCCTGTTTTTGAATCTAAGTTAGAATTTGAGTTTCTTTTTCTATCAATTTTACATTATATATCGTTAGCCACATAGATTTTGTCGTCAATATTTGGTTAAAGTAAGAGCAAAGGATAAAATTGACCAAAATGTGAAAGATTATGGACGAAATTGACAGCAAAAAAACATTGGGGACGAAATTGACAGCATGTGTAAAGTTTGGGGACGAAATTGACAGCAAAAAAAGATTGAGGACGAAATTGACAGTAGATGTAAAGTTTAGAGATGAAATGAATACTTTTACCTAATTAATATTTAGAGAAAGAAGAAAATGGCCATAGAAACAGCTAGCCATATTACTGCCCTCCTAGGCTCCTAACAGTGACGACGACCAAAGACATGTGTAACAGTGTGAGCCCTACATATAGTGGCGTAATATTGCTATAATTAACTACATATATATATTGATTATAAGCTAATTTGCTCAAATGGAAAATTAGCAAGCTGAAGACTATAGTCTATAGTGACACATACCTAGCCTGTATATATATATATATATATAAAATATATTTCATCTCTTAATATGCAATTTCTGCCTCAAAATCAATGATCAAGAAGCAATACACAGTTCTAAATATGTGTGTTGTTTAATTTGGATGGGATGAGAAGAAAGTCTGGTCAATATGGGCTCGGGTTGGTGAATGCACTGTTCGGGTTTGGGCCTGGGCCCATTGTTGATTTCGGTTGCTTTAACGCGCTCCTTTTATTTACTTTGTTTGGAATACATCTTTTATTTACTTTGTTGCAACAACTTCACTATGTGTACTCATAGAGTGTTCTAAATTGTAAATTGCAATTGCAGTTAATTAAATTGAAAAATGTCATTTTACAACACATCAGAAAATAACGACATTGTACACTGACGTGGACACAAAACACGATACGAATACGGACACTTTGACACGCTAGATTCTTAAAAATATACAACACGACACGGCATATATTTATATATAAAAATAATTAAAAATTCATAAATTTTTACAAAAATTTAAAAATTACAATATTTATTCATAATATATGTTATATGTGATATTATTTTTTATTATTTGTCACGATAAAGTCACAAAAATTTGATTTTATATTCTGAAACTTATGAATATGTGTCGTACGGGTGTCGGACACGAACACGTGTCTGACACGACGACACGCTATTGAGGTGAAGTGTCCATGCTTCATAGTACATTCCTCTTATTCTGTGATCCATAAGGCATAAACAATATGCGCTCCTATATATTTAGGTCCAATTATTTATGCGTAGGCCAATAATATATATATACCTGCTATAATATTCTTCAGAAAAATCTAGCTACTACGTATAAAATATGTAGGGTAAATTACAAAATAGGGTCCTGTGGTTTGGCCCCGTTTCAGATAGGGTACATGTGGTTTGAAAAGTTTCAAATTGGGGCCTGAGGTTTACGCCGTTTGCAAAATGGGGTCTAGGTGGTTTTGGCTGTTAAAAATAACGGTGAACCTGACTTTTTTTTTTTTTCTCAAATCCTCTTCCTCTTATTTTAGTCCCTAGCTCACAAACTGCAGATAAGTCCAGAAACCTTCAAACTTCCTTCATTTTAGTCCCTAGCTCACAAAAAAAGTTTGCAAAATATTCTAGAACTCTTCCAAACGTTCCTATTTAGTCCCTACTCCATGAATATTCCAGGAAAGGGACCAAAAAGGTGAAAAAAATGGAAGAAATAGAAAACGTAGGGACTAAACTGAAGAAACGTAGAAACTTTAACACCCGCCGGAAAACTCCACAATCTCGCCGGGAAACGGACGGAAATCGCCGGGTAACTCAAGAACTCACCAAGAAACTTCAATCCTCACTGAAACCTCACTCAAATCGCACTCAAAATGCTCAAGAAAAGATTTTTTTTATGTTCTCATTTCTCTCTCTATGTTCGTCTCTCTAGTTTCTTCCTCTCTTTTTTCTGATCTTCGTCTGATTTTGGGTAAAATCAGATCTGATCTATACATAGATCTGATTTTGGGTAACCCATCGTCGTAATAACAAAATCCAAGCTGCTTCAGAATTCAGATTATAATCATCAATCAATCAGTAATATGGAGGATTCTTTACCAGGGGTTTTGACGACCCTGTGTTGGTTGGATTTGGTGGCATAGCTATGCCGCTTTCGATATGTGAGACGCTGCACCATCTTCGATCAACTTCGGCTACCTGCAACTTCGTCTTGTGTAGGGTTTTTGACGAGAGAAGGCAGCGAGTAGAGAGGAACCTAATTTGGCGACGAAGAGAGATATAAAAGGATTACGAAAATTGATGCCCAAAATCGAAGGGTCCATAATGCTTCTAGAGAAATGGACGACTAGAGATCCGATTTGTATATGAAAACATAAATAGGGACTAAATAGGAACGTTTGGAAGAGTTTTAGAATATTTTGCAAACTTTTTTTGTGAGCTAGGGACTAAAATGAAGGAAGTTTGAAGGTTTCTGGACTTATCTGCAGTTTGTGAGCTAGGGACTAAAATAAGAGGAAGAGGATTTGAGAAAAAAAAAAAAATCAGGTTCACCGTTATTTTTAACAGCCAAAACCACCTAGACCCCATTTTGCAAACGGCGTAAACCTCAGGCCCCAATTTGAAACTTTTCAAACCACATGTACCCTATCTGAAACGGGGCCAAACCACAGGACCCTATTTTGTAATTTACCCAAATATGTATATAATTACTTTGTTAGAGACAAATCGGTTTGTTAGCTACACTAAATAAACAAATAAACAATACAAAACTGCCGGCTTCGCGGCTTTATTTCTATAGGCTATCATTGGAAAGCATGCCTTAAGGCTTAATGATTGCTTATAAATATATTTACAAATAGGATCCATATATGGTCATTTCTAGTTTCTACGCACATAAACTAAATCGGATCACACAATCCATAAGGAAAGAAAAAAACATGTTTTACTTTAAATGGCCAAACATAAAACTATACTTAATTATGATACTATATATATCAAACTTCAAAGCCTCTATATAGGAAGTTAATTACTATAATTTAATTTGTAGACTACATTTCTTGATTTATAACTAAAATTTGGGATGGGCAGGTAGCTAGGTGTTTAATTAACTTCGTATATATATTGAATAATTATTACTTGAAACAGAAAACATACAGGTATTTGTTTTCCTATTTTTGGGGTGCATCTTAAAATAATTGATAAACCATTGAAAAGAGGGGATCTGACGCGGTCCTTAAGCATATCTGATTACTAATTAATTTCAAGTTTTCGATTTAATCACCGGGTCAAAAACCCATGTAATAATTTAATTCAAAATAAAACTAAAGAAGCCAAAGTCCCAATACACCGAAACCTCTGATTCTGGACCTTCGGCCAACCTACGACTAGTCAGAAATTGCGTAACTTAAGACAAGAAGGGTTGTAACTGCAAAAAAAAAAAAAAAAAAAAANTTGGTTCATAATCAACATTCTTTAATATTTGACCCATAATTATAAAAAAAGACAAAAAAAAAAAACAGGACAGGTTCAACCGGTTTGCCTCCGGTTCAGGCCGGTTTCACCGGTTTTTGGTCGGTTCGCTCTGGTTCAGCCCGGTTCTCTGCCTGACCGGTTATTAAAACGACTCGGACTAACCTAATGGCCGGTTCAACCGGCCGGTCCGGTTTTAATAACTATGATTCTTAGTCCTGTTTTTACTTTACTTTGTTTGTACATGCACACCTAAACCTAATCCCACCAATTCAGAATTGCCAAGTTAGCCCATAGATCTGGGTTGAGAAGAGCAACTGACCGGCTCGGCTTGATTGAAAGTTTTTAAAAGAGTGGGGTGGGGTAATAATTAATAAGATGGGAAGGGTGGGTTAAATTAACCATCCTATTGATTGAGAATTCAATGAAAAAAGTAATGGTAAATTATACCTCAACGATTATATATTGTGCTATTATTAATGAGGTGTGATGGGTTAAAATTTAAAGTTCTCAATAATAATCTTATAGAGAGAGATAAAATATATAGATTTTAAAAATTTGAAAGTATAATAAAGTTAAAATTGAAAATAAAAAGTATTAAAATTACAAATCATCCTAAACCCCCCAATTTAAGAGGTTTGAAAAAAATAAACATTTGAGTGGTTTAAGATGGTTTACAAACCATTCTAACCTACCCCACCTCACTCACTGATTAAACTTACAATCAATAGTTTAGATCCTTAAACTATCCCACCCAACACCACGCCCCTCCCAAACCATACTCTCAATTAAGATAATAAGGTAGGTGGTTGGGGGGGTGCATAAAGCTTTTTGTACCGGTAAGTGAGATTCTTCAAAGTCATGTGGAAATTTCTTACCAAACTCCCAAGTCATAGTAGTGTCATACCATAACAACCAAGTAGGATATAATATATTAAAATCAATTTAATTACTCTCCCATTGTACGTCATAAACGTAGCCACATACATATAGTTAGATATAACTAAGAAAATTTATTTTTCAGTACTCAAATTTGTTTTAAAACTACAATTTTGCTCCTGAATATCAATAATGTATTCGTTTATCCTTAATGTTTGATTAACAAAAATTAATTAACTATTATAAGTCCATGAAATGTCATTTGTGAGGATTAAATAATTGATGTTTATAAAACATCAAAATAAAAAATATATATATATATATATTTTCAAAATTGAAGGAATAAATTGTAATTTTAGAAATAAGTTTAAGGACTCAAAAATGTATTTTCTCTAAAAATAAAAGCATACATTTCATATTTGATTATTTTCATTGGACCGAACAGCCAGCAAGCTGGAGCAGAGCACGTGATATGATCATCTACCAAACTGTTCTCAGTTAATTACATTAATTACTTGTCACCTTCTCATATCACGCCAATAATCTATAAATTCCCTTGTTCCCTTGTGTTATTTCAAGCCTCACTAGCTATACACATTAAAGCAATATTAACATATCATTGTTAGAGAGATCAGATCAGAGAATTAAGAAGATGGTAAGCGTGGAGGAAATTCGCAAGGCTCAAAGGGCTCAAGGCCCAGCCACTGTAATGGCCATTGGAACTGCTACTCCTCCTAACTGCGTTGATCAGAGTACATATCCCGATTTCTACTTCCGTATCACCAATAGTGAACACAAGACTGAGCTTAAAGAAAAATTCAAGCGCATGTGTGAGTACTATATACTAATGTAATGTTGGTTCGTTCAAATTTTCTGTTGATTAATTAACCATATATGTGCCTTGATTATACCAATTTCAGGCGAGAAGTCAATGATCAAGAAGCGATACATGCACTTGACAGAAGAGATCTTAAAGGAGAATCCAAATGTATGTGAATACATGGCACCATCATTGGATGCAAGACAAGATATGGTTGTTGTTGAAGTCCCAAAATTGGGAAAAGAGGCTGCCACCAAAGCCATAAAAGAATGGGGTCAACCAAAGTCAAAGATCACTCATTTGATTTTTTGCACTACTAGTGGTGTTGACATGCCCGGTGCTGATTACCAACTCACTAAACTACTTGGTCTTCGTCCTTATGTCAAGCGTTACATGATGTACCAGCAAGGTTGCTTTGCTGGTGGCACGGTTCTTCGTTTGGCGAAGGACTTAGCTGAAAACAACAAAGGTGCTCGTGTCCTTGTTGTTTGCTCTGAAATCACTGCCGTCACTTTTCGTGGCCCCACTGACACACATTTGGACAGCCTTGTTGGTCAAGCCTTGTTTGGAGATGGTGCAGCTGCTGTCATTGTTGGTTCAGACCCAATTCCAGAGATTGAGAAGCCTTTGTTCGAGCTCGTGTGGACGGCCCAGACCATCTTGCCAGACAGTGAGGGAGCCATTGATGGACATCTTCGTGAGGTTGGGTTGACTTTCCATTTGCTCAAAGATGTTCCCGGGCTTATATCTAAAAACATTGAGAAGGCCTTGGTGGAAGCCTTTCAACCATTGGGCATCTCTGATTATAATTCAATCTTTTGGATTGCACACCCTGGTGGGCCTGCTATTCTTGACCAAGTTGAAGAAAAGTTGGGATTGAAGCCTGAAAAGATGAGAGCCACTAGGCAAGTACTGAGTGACTATGGAAACATGTCGAGTGCGTGTGTGTTGTTTATTTTGGATGAGATGAGAAGAAAGTCTGCTCAAGATGGGCTCAAGACCACAGGCGAAGGGCTTGAGTGGGGTGTGCTGTTTGGGTTTGGGCCTGGGCTCACTGTTGAGACCGTTGTTCTGCACAGTGTTGGTGTTTGATGTGAGAGCTTAAATATATATTTACCTTTGAACTCTCAACATGTTTGAGAAATTATTTGTTATATGTGTCACCCATATGTACGTCTGGAATATTTGAATTTGTGATTTGTAACTTGCAAACTGCAAGGCCTCATCTTCATCTTAAAAAGCTTTCGAGGTATTATACTGTAGTTTTCTCATTATGTGTCATTTTGTTTCAAAATAATCTATCTGCCAGCCCATATACACTTTTATATTGAGGCAGAAGTTCTGATATATACAATTATACATACATATAAAAAAAAATTGATTTCATAGCTTCTAATTATTGGTACCTGAATTTTCTAATGTCAATTAATTTGGTTTGCCATATCATATATCTTGAGAATAATATCCAAAATCTTACTCTCTTCAGTCACGGGTACCATATACAGCAATAAACTGCAGAATCAATTGTATTTTAACCCAAAGTTTAATTAATCACATTATTTAATTATATTCAACACTAGCTAGGCACGGCAGTAATCAAATGATATAGCTGTTTGCGCTCATTATTGTTTCTAATTGATTTCTGCTGCGCCTAATTTTTTTGCAAAATCACGTTGAGTGGACATGATGATTATATTCATCGTCTCATGATGATCTGTTTTTAAATAAATGTTGGGAGTTTCGTTCTCAACTACTCTTGTCAATGGAGTACATTTGTGGTCTATCTTTTATTGTTAAGTACGCTGACAGCTGACACATGGTTATCAGTTATTGTGGGATACCCCAGGCAACCAGAAAATTGTCTGGCAATTTTTTTTTATCATGTGAAGCGTAAAAATATGTTGTCACAAGCTAGAACTTCATCGATCATATAATTTTTTTTCTCTTAAGCTTTTATTTATAAACTCATGAAACTTAATTTATTATATTGTACTCTTCTAATATTGCACGCAGCCAGCTGCAAGAGTCCATAAATTTAATTCACATGGCCAAGCTAAGCTATACCTAGACACCAACGTAACTAATCGGGTGGCGTTTTAAAGTTTTTAGTACATTATTTATAATTATACCTAACTATTCCATACGCATTAATTCAACTTGTATATGTATATATATATACTATATTATTCTTCATTAATATCATCAGCGAGAAATTGAAGTAAAAGAGAGAGGACCAAATTGACGGAAGTTTTGTTTGTTTGTTTTGGTGGTTAGAAAAAAAAAATGAAGGTCATATATATGATTAAGGTCTGAGGATGTCGTCTAAGAGAGGGTGAGAAGCAAATTCTGTGTATTTGTCATAAAGTTAAACCCTCTCTTCATTTATTTGACTGCTCATTATCTATGTTACACTTTCTTCTGCAGGCAGAAGTTATAAATATAAATATTTTGAAATTGAATTTAATAGAATAATTCGACTGAGTCTAAGGGTGTGTTTGGATTAGAAGTAGGTAATGAAATGATGATTTTATATAATAAAATGGTAATGAGAAAATTATGTAATGAAAATGTAATGAAAATGATGTTTGGATTAGTTTGAGATGTAATGAAAAAAATAGGATGTGAAATTATGAAAAAGGGTATGTAATGATTGTGGTTGGTTGAAATAAATATATGGGTTTTTTTTAAATTGTATAGGGGTAGAATTGATAATTGATAATGGAAATAGATAAAAATAAAAAAAATAATATTTTGACTTTTTGGTTGTGGTGGTTATGAAATGAAACGGTAATGAAATTGTCTCGGAATTTGTGCTAGATATGAATATNCAAATTTTGGAAAACTGAGGGACCAATATGGAACGAAAAATAACTGATGGACCAATTTAGAACATTGAGCATAATTGAGGGAGAAAAATAAGACTTTGGCCAATTTATTTTATTAAAAATATTTTAAAAAAAACTTAAAAATTCTATAAAAAAAGTATAAAATTGTTAATTTTTTTTAACAAAACATTTAAGTAATAAAAAAAATTGAGAGATCATTTATTTAATTTTTTCTGATATTTTTTATACTTGGCAAATTTGTTACTCTTCTTGATTAGATTTCCTATTTTCGTCCTTTAGTAGCGTGGAGGATTAAACTAGAAAGAATCGCTGATTTTTTTAAAAAATTAGAACCTGTTTGATTATGTTTTAACTTTTAACCTATGTGCATCGAAAAATAAGTTTTAAATTTGATAAATAAATTATACATTTTAGAAGTTAATTAAGAAAATTAGAGGGTTTGTCTTAAATTACAATAATATCTTTTTACTTTCTATTGCTCTGTTTTATTTTATTTTAATTTTTTTTAGAGGCTCTGTTTTATTTTGTTGTACGGACTCTATGTCTCTAATATCTCAGGTACCTAAAGTGAAAATTTTCAAACCACACGGTAATGATGTGAGATTCAGCCTAACCATAGGTATCTAATTTGGCTCGTCGGACCCGATGACTCGGCCTAACTAAAATAAAACTTATCCCATAGTTTATGGATCAAAATTTGATTTTTCACTGAATCACGTGAGCGTCACGTTAGCATTTTTCGTTAAAATTGACGGAACAAAACCACAAGTACTCTAACGACATTAATTAGTTAATTAGTACTATAGTAACATATGTTCATAACCTTAACGACATTAGTTATTCATCAATTCAACAAATACAAGAGCATGAACGAGTAGATAACTTAATTAGTAAATTAGATATACATACACGCATAAACCTAATAATAAATTTAAAATCCATGTGGTTCATAATTACCTTCTTTTTGCTAACTTAACTTTCAAACCATGCTTCATCATAATCACAATTGAAATGGTTGGAGAAACAGGATGATCTTTCACTATTTGTACATGATAATTCCACAAAATAGCACTTGCCACCATCTTCAACATAATGAAGGACATGTTTTTACCCAAACAAATCCTTGGTCCTGTGCCAAAACTCACAAACTTGTGAAATGGCACATAAACAATGCCTCCTGTGTTAGATATCCATCGCTCTGGCTTGAACTCCAAGCAATCTTTTCCCCATAATTAATTCTTCAAGCCTCCCCATTGAATAGAAAGAGAATACTATCTTAGAATTGGGATCAACAGTATGGCCACTAGGAAGCACATCAGATTTGATTGCTTGCCTGAATTCAAGAGATATTGGAGGAAATAGCCTTAGAGATTCACATACAGCACAATGGAGATATACAAGATTTTTCACCTCCTCCACACCTAAAAAACTTGGGTTTTGTCCTTTGGCTACAATCTTCTCTTTAAGCTCTTCAATAATCTTAGTTTCCACTGATGGGTGTGTAGCCACATGCCAAAAGAACCAAATGAGAGCTGAAGTTAATGTTTCTCTCCCTGCTATAAAAAGATTTGCAACAATGTCCCTAAGAAACTTGTCATCATGTACTAATTTTCCCTTTCCTGATTCTTCCTCTCTCATTAAACTTGTGAGCAAATCAGCTTGTGCTAAATTTTCCTCACTTTTAGAATTTTGTTTCTTTGATGCAATTTGTTGGTATATGAATTCGTCAAAGATTTTGAGTGGTGCTGCTAGCCTCTTCTCTGCTCCAATTTGAAGCCATCTTTCAAGCTTCCATAAGCCTTTTGGCCTCATGTGTCTGTAGAACACAAGCTCTTCTGACACGGCAAAGGAATTCCCAAATGAAAAATCAGGAAACTCAATGGCAAGGAATTGTGGATCATGTCCAAATAAAATGGAGCAAAAGTAGTCAAAATTGAAGCGTGTGAATATGTCTTGTAGATCCAATATTCCTGCTTGTTCAATAACATCATCAAGAACACGAAGCAAACCACTCTCAATCTTCTTATGAATGACCTGTAAGAAAAGGTTTAGATTGATAAGGTAATATATGTGCATTTAGAACATCAAGAAAGAGATCAGGAGTCTCGTTAATTTTTACATATTCTTAGCCTTGCATAGCTTGCTCTCATATATTTGTGCTAAGTACTTAATTAACTTTTCTTTGCGAGATGGCTAAGTCGAAAGTTAGCTTTATAATTTTGTATGAGCTTACTAAACCCTTTTTCAAATTATTTCATTATTGAGTTTATTTATCCCACTAAATTAGAATTGTCAACATATATAGACCAATTTGACTAGCTCACACGGATTGCTCCTAAACAAATTATTGTAAATTGACCCGTTTTGTAAACAAGTCAAGAATTTTTCAACCCTGCTCACTTTCGAATGGGTCAAACTCGTCAGCTCACTCTTTTTTGCATTAACTTTAAAATTTTGGATAAATTACACTATGATACTAGCTCTGTATTATGGACCGATTTCACTTTAGTATCCTGCCCTTTCAAAAGTGACACTTTGGTACCCTATTTTTTTCACCGTTAACATTTTGGTACATTGTTCTTGCAAAAGTGATATTTTAATACCCTGTTCTTTGCACCGTTAACACTTTGGTACTTTTTTCTATGAACAGTTTTCACTCTGGTACCCTGTTCTTTCACGATTTGTTATCTTATTCTATCTTTTTTAAGGTAGCAAAGTGCTAACGGTGCAAAAAACAAGGTACCAAAATGTCACTTTTGAAAACAGGGTACCAAGATTTTAAATGTGCAAAGAACATGGTATCAAAGTGTCACTTTTGAAAGAACATAGTACCAAAATGAAATCCGTCCATAGAACAGGGTACCAAAGTGTAATTTACCTTAAAATTTATTATACTTTATAATTATATTTTTAAATATGAATACTTTTTACAACTTAAATAATAAAATATCTTTATAAAATCATACAAATGACAAAGTTAAAAGATATAAATTTTAAATAAAGATATAATCCAAAAGACAAAAGTACTAATTTCGTCCCCAAACTTTACACCAACTGTCGATTCGTCCCCAATCTTTTTTTGAGAGTTGATTGAGGACGAAATTGACAGTTGTTGTAAAATTTGAGGACAAAATTAATACTTTTTCCTATAAAAAAAATCCAACCTTCTCACAAAGCTTCTCGAAGTTGCTGTTCTTCAGCAACGAATGAAGGAGCGTTCTGCTATACTTCCATGTGTCAAAATCAGCAGCAATAATGCCATCTCCCAAAATATCAAAATTGTCACGAAATTCTGGCCCTCTCACATAGTTATCAGAATTCTTGCTCAACATGTGTTGTACGTTCATGGGGTCGCAGGTTGTCATGTAGTTCAATTTTGTGAACCATGGTCCGATCCTCTGAAATTGACAGTGAAAGCTTGTTGTTTGAGAGCTTGAGTGAGGAACTCATGGATGTGCCACATATGATAGAGCAATTGGGGTGCCATTCCCAAGAAAGGCCAATCAATGAACACAGGATTTTTGCAATGTCGTCTCCAACATTGGAAAAGAAAAAGGAACACAAGTAATGCAATTACTTGTGCGTAAGAAAGCATGGTGGCCATTGTGAAAATTGAAGGTAACAAATAAAGATATTTGGTGCTTTATTTTGGATTTTGATTGTTGTTTTCAAAGAAATGCATGGATATGTATGTGTGTGAGTGAATATATTGTATAAATATATATGTATATATACATTATTTGGATTTTCTTGTATTAGAGTTAGGTGAGGTATACCTATCTTCTAATTAACACAATTTTCTACATTAAAGTTTTCCGTATTTTATATGATATGATTAATAATTATGATAAAGAAAGAAGTTAAAATGTAATTTTCTAGCTGTATGATAAATATCAATAATAAAGAATGAAGTTGAAATGTAATATTATGAACATGTAGGACTCCAAGAGTTTTGTTCTTTTGTAAAACCCAGTAATAGTAATTTGCTATTAATGAAGCATGATTTATGGTAGTAACGTTTAAAGTAGGGCAAGGTAGTATTAATTATTTGGTTTGGTTAAATTTGGAAGTTCACTGAAATTGGAATCAGTCTAATAATTAGATTTAGATGATAAAGAAAGGTACTAAATTTTCTTTTTTGATATTTTTCACAAGTATCTTTCACATGTGACAATCATATTTAAAAAATTAGGGTAAAATACAGGAAAGGTACCTGTGGTTTGGCCTAATCTCACTTTTATGACGTGTGGTTTCAAAAGTTGCACATTAGGTACCTGTGTGTTTCGCCGTTAAATAGAAGCAGTAATTGTGTAATTTTCTGTTAAATTTTTGACGGAAAAAGTAGTACTTGTGGTTTTAAAAGTTACACATTAGGTACCTGTGGTTTTGCTAAAGCTTGAACTATATATTAGCTTCATATTTTGAACATTAAACGATGAAACCCAACACTCTCTTCATCTTCATCATCATCTTCTTCCCATAAACTCAACAAACCCTCATTTCTCATACGAATTTCAAATTCCACTCATCAAATTAAATCAGAAATCACACACACACATAGATATACATTAATCAGAAATCACCCGAATTATCATCTCCAAATTTCTCGGCGGATTTTGAAGCAATTTCAAAGATTTAGGGTTTCTAATTTGATTTGATGAAATTAGGGTTGTTGAAATTGCAGATCGAAGAGGGTTTCTGTAATACCCCAAGGTACCATGTTAGACATTAGACTTAGCATTTGACTTAAAAGTAAATTGTGTAGTTAATCTAGAAGTCCTTATGAGCTTGTAGTTAAATTTTAAGAGCAACCTGACAAAAAAATTTTATCCGTGTTTCATTTTAATTTTATTATAAGACACTTTTAAGTAAGAAATAATAAATTATAGATATAATATTTTTGAAAGGAAAATATATATTTGGAACCTACTATTTTCAATGAATCCAACAATATAATTTTTTTCAAAAATCTCTATTTCTAGAACTTTTGAGTTTTAGGGACTGTTTTGAAAGAATTTAAATATTTTTGGGCAATACTATGGATCTAGCCTCTTTCTCCTTGCATCAGAATTACTTTTTTGCCCCCCCCCCAAATTTGGCCAAAATAGCAAAACAACCCTTTCTTTAACGGAAAATTACACAAGTACTGCTTCTGTTTAACGGCGAAACACACAGGTACCTTATGTGCAACTTTTGAAACCACACGTCATAAAAGTGAGATTAGGCCAAACCACGGGTACCTTTCCTGTATTTTACCCAAAAAATTATCAACAACAACAACCAAAACCTTATCCTACCAGGTGGGATTGGCTATATGGATCAAGTGAAACCAACATGTTATATCCTTACACATGTCAACCATAAGGTTATTGATAACTAAATCTTTCCGGATAGTTTCTTGATAGTTTTCTTTGATTTTCCCCTTCCTCGGGTTATAAGATTATCTACCATTTGATCAACTCTGCGTACCAGAACCTCTAAAGGTCTTCTTTGCAAATGCCCAAACCACCTAAGGCGTGTTTCGACCAATTTCTCAATGATAGACACCACACCAACCTCCTCTCTGATGACCTCATTCCTGATCTTATCCTTATTATTATGACCACACATCCAACGAAGCATTCTCATCTCAGTCACGTTAAATTTTTGCTCATGTTTCCCTTTTATCGCCTAACATTTAGTACCATACAATAGAACGAGTCTTATTGCCGTGCGGTAAAATTTTCCTTTTAGTTTAAGTGACACTTTTTTATCACAGATAAACCCTGAGGCCTTTCTCCACTTCATCCACCCTGCCTGAATCCTGTGATTAACATTCTCTTCTATTTCCCACTAAAAAATTATCAACATTAAATATAAATATTTCTCCTAATAAAAATTGGAATAGGGATTCATCACATTATTTATGTGACTCGTTCGAACCAATTTAAACAACCAGGATCAATTTATACTAATTGAATTACATATAAATGTTCAGTTTTTCTTCACAAGATCGATTCTTTTAAAAATTACAGTTCACTCATTCAACCCAATCTCAACCCAACGCATAAGTAAAGCACAGTCACAGTTCAAGCTTCAAAATTTGAGGTTGATCATTTAAAAATTATGAATCCAAGAGTGATTAGAACGGCACTATGAATGGTTGACGTTAATTTGTCAAAAATAAGATAAGAAGACATAAGTTGTGAGAATTTTTTTTTAAATCGAATATTAAAATTTGGGTAAAATACAAAAAACGTACCTGTGATTTGGCCCGATTTCACATCACTGCTGTGTGGTTTAAAACGTCTCACTTTGGGTACATGTGTATTTTGACGTTACCCACGTTAAGTACTTGAACTTTTTTTCCGTTAGAATTTAGACGAAATATGTCTATGACTCAGTGAAAAATCAAATTTTGGTCCACGAACTATGGGATAAGTTTCATTTTAGTCCTAAAATTATTTTTTATTTCATTTTGGTCCTGAAACTTTCATCCTCCTTCATCTCCATTTCCATCTCTCTCTTCTTCTTCTTCACTCTTCGGACCCCGCCGCTGTCAGGTTCATCATCATCATCATCATAATCATCTCTTCGGACCACCGTCGCCGCCGCCGCCAGGTTCATCATCATCTTCGAGCCACCGCCACCGTCGCCGGGTATCATGCTTTGAATTTCTGGAAACGGTGAACTCCTCACACGCATATTATATGTTGATGTTTTCTTCGATTTTTCGTCAAAATCTGGAAGCGAATCATAAAATTGATTTTGAAAACTTCAAAATCGTCACATTCCGATTCTTTTGGTCATTTTTTCGCCGCCTATAAATCGTGTTTTTCGCCAGATTGAAAATTTCGACGTTCTTGAGTTCTTGAATTTCTTGATTTCGATCCATCACTTTTAGGACGCGATTTTGGAATCTGAGATGACAGATCTCTTCGTCTGCATGAGATGATTCCAACCGGTTCTTGATCGGCCGGAAACAATGCCGGAAACGGTGTTTCCCGGTGTCGGTTTTTGGATGGGTCGGGTCTTGTGACCCGACTCAAGGTTGAAGATGACATTTTTTCTGGCTCATTTTTCTTTTTTGGTCCTCCCTAGTTTGCTCAGTTTGCAATTTGGTCCTTCCTCTTTGGTCTATTTTCGTTTTGGTCCCAACAACTATTAAAAAAATAAATAAATAAATCTTTGTGCTAGCCTAGTCATTTTGATGATTTGGGATTAAAATGAATGAAAATAATGAAAAAGAGGGGGAAGTTGAGAATAATGAGATAAGAATGCGCTAGGGATAAAATTACATTTTGGAGATAAATTTATGGTTGAACTAAGAATAACGGTTAAAATTGCGATAAAATCACATTTTCGAGATCAAAACAAAAAAAATGTGAAAGTTTGAGGACAAAAATGAAATAAAAAATTGCTTTTATGGCCAAAATGAAACTTATTCCATAGTTTGAAAACCAAAAATGAGATTTTAACCTTTGAGTGGAAATTAACGACTAAGATGCAAAAGAAATCAACGGTTAAGATGCAATAGAAATCAACGGCTAAGATACATTGAAAATCGATGGCTAAGATTGCGTCACGTCAGCATTTTCTATTAAAATTAATGGAACAACACATATCTCATATACCCAAAATGAGACGTTTTAAACCACACAACAGTGATGTAAAATCGGACCAAACCTCAGATACGTTTTTTGTATTTTACCCTTAAAATTTTACACCAATAATTCAGACATTTGAATATGTCAATTTTGGATAGGCAATTCAAACATAATTCAAATTTGAACAAATTCACACACCGGAAGATATTAGACTTTGGACAAGAAGTCCACACAACAAAAGATGTAAAAAGTATCCTAAACACTAGAAAATGTAAAATTTGGAGTTAAAGATATAAAAATTCAAGGTAAATTACACTTTGTTACCCTTAGGTATGGATCGATTTTGGTACTCTGTTTTTTTAAAAGTGATATTTTAATACCCTGTTCTATTCGCCGTTAGCACTTTGGTGCCAAAAACTTTTTTTCTATTACCTCTAGATGGAAAAAAGCATGTGTTGGTCATGTGTATGGTCAAAAACCAAAATTCACCATTATAAACTCAGATTTTACGATTCTGCCACTAAAAACACGATTCAATATATACTTCAAGGCAGGAAATTTCGTGTTTTATTAGTCTAAATCGTGAAATTTGAGTTTAAGAGAGTGAGTTTCATAGTTTTTATCATGCACGTGCTTTTTTTGTCTAAAGGTAACAGAAAAAGAGTTTTAAATACTAAAATGCTAACAGTGAATAAAATATGGTACTAAAATGTCATTTTATTTATGCATAAGAAAAATAAATTTTTGAAATATAATACATTAGTAATATAAGATTTCTCAAAAAAAGTGTAAAGTAATAGAAAATGCATTTCTTTTTAAGGATCGATATCTACCTACTTTTATGTGATAGTTTCTAAAGATTTAATTAGGTGTGTATCTAATTAATATAACTATAATATTGTGTATTTCTAAAGATTCAATTGCTTACTTAATTTTCTTTTTTGGACTAACACATTAATTGGATTGACTCATTCAGAAATCAAAGTTCAAATAGAAAGTTTTGGATGGTTTGATTTTTTAGCAATCCAACAGTTGGACCGGATCGGATGATTCTTAATTGGTTATCTCATGTCTAATTGGGTTCAATTCTCATAATGATTTTTGGAGTCAAACCAAACTACTTTTTTCTTCAACTAGCAACGTTAGGGAGTCCAGAAATGTCGGCAGGAGCCTTGAGAAGAGTTCTCTTTTATGTTTATCAGCTTGGTCACCTTAGAAATGGCTCAGTCGGAAGTAGGGTCCAGCGGCTGGAAGAGCACCGCCAGGGCGAGGCCGTGCGATCCGTCGAGTTATCATGAATCATCAGAGCGATGGGACAAGCCCACGTCGACCTTTTATCTAATAAATGTGTCCTTGATCAACTTTGATCAACCTTGATTACCCTTGATCAACCTTGATCATCGTGACTTGATCAATGTCTTGTCTTATCTCACAATTGAATTTTGTTGTTTGGATCTAGTTTTGTTCAAATCTCGAATTTGATATTTTGTATATCAGACTCATTTAGTTCGCATTTCGTGTGAACATTTGCCGGTAGCTGTTCGGTTCATAGAACATTGCTTTGCATACTTCTTATAAAGTCTATATATATATATATTTATTTATTTTTCATTTGTTTCCGACCGACATTTATCTTCCATTGAAAATAATCTTGTTTGAATTTTTTTTCAATAACAGAGCACATAGATCAGAGTAGATAATTTTATATGTAGCAACTTTAATTATTCATTCATTTAACTAATACAAGAGTATGACCGAGTTAATAACTTAGATATATAGCCATAAACCTAATAGATTTGAAATCCATATGGTTCAAATTCATATATTACCTTCTTTTTGCTAACTTAACTTTCAAACCATGCTCCATCATAGTCACAAGTGAAACGGTTGGAGAAATAGGATGATCTTTCACTACTTGTACATGATAATTCCACAAAATAGCACTTGCCACCATCTTCGACGTAACAAAAGCCATGTTTCTACCCAAACAAATCCTTGGTCCTGTTCCAAAAGTCACAAACTTGTGAAGTGGCACAGAAACAATGTCTCCTGTGTCAGAGATCCATCGCTCTGGCTTGAACTCCAAGTAATCTTTTCCCCATGATTTTTCAAGCCTCCCCATTGAATAGTATGAGAATAATATCATAGATTTAGGATCCACAACATGGCCACTAGGAAGCACATCAGATTTAATTGCTTGCCTAGAGTCAATAAATATGGGAGGAAATAGCCTTAAAGATTCACATATAGCACCATGGAGATATACAAGATTTTTCACATCCTCCCCACCTAAAAAGCTTGGATTTTTACCTTTTGCTACAATCTTCTCTTTGATCTCTTCAATGATCTTAGCTTCCACTAATGGGTTTGTAGCTACATGCCAGAAAAACCAAGTGAGAGCTGAGGTTAATGTTTCTCTCCCTGCGACAAAAAGACTTGAAATAGTGTCCCTAAGAAACTTTTCATCAATATGTGCTTTTCTATCTCCTAATTCTCTCTCTCTCATTAAAGTTGTGAGAAAGTCAGTTTGTGTTTCTAATTCCTCATTACTTTCATTTTTAATTTCTCTCGTTTTTCTCTCACGATCATCTCTCTTTGATGCTATATGTTGGTACAAGAATTGGTCAAAGGCTCTGAGTGCTGCTGCAAGCTTCTTTTCTGCTCCAATTTGAAGCCATCTTTGAAGCTTCCACAAGCTTTTGGGCTTTGTGTATCTGAAGAATGCAATCTCTTCCCATTCAGCAAGAGCTTTCCCAATTACTGATTCTGGAAATTCAATGGAAAGGGAATGTGGGTCATGTCCCAAAAGGATACAACAAAAATAGTCAAAATTGAAGCGTTTGAAGATGTCTTGTAGATCTACTATTCCTTGTTCTTTTCTTGGTACGTTGATAACATCATCAAGAACACGAAAAAAACCACTTTGAATCTTCTTATGAACCACCTGTAAGAACAAGTTTAGATCCATAAGTAGTCAATATATGTATTTAAAAAACTACAAGAATAAGAGTAGTCTTGTTACATTTTTACACTTAACTTCGATTAGATTTATAACACTTCCACATATAGATAAACATATTCATTATTTTAGGTGAAATGGTCATTTTGGTCCTTAAAGTATGCCTTAATGTTCATTTGGTCCTTTATGTTTCAAAATATTTCATTTTGGTCCCAAACTATTGAATTTGGTCATATTTCTCTCGTATCTCATTTCAAGTTCAAAGAACTTGCTAAGGGTAACTCATAGTTCTAAATTCATTGCATTCAAACTTGAAACAAGAGATATATGATCAATTTCACTTGTTTGATAGTGAAACAAGCGGTCTACTTTTATGATTGATTTGACCTTGTTTGATGACGACCTCACTTAGATAGAGAAGTACTCTTTGAGAATAACATTTAGCTTTAAATTCGTTACATTCAAACATGAAACAAGACAAATATGACAAGATTCAATATTTTGGGACCAAAATGAAACATTTTGCCAATATTTAGGACTGATTTGTATATTTTGAAACATAAAGGACCAAAATGAACATTAGGGCATACATTTATGATCAATTTGAACATTTTGAAACATAAAGACCAAAATGAACATTAGTCAAACATTTAGGACCGAAATGACATTTGACCTTAATTTTAATATGATATTTAACAAAAAAGTTATTAAAAGAAAAGCTATAAAAGATAGAAATCAACATAAAAATTTCTTACACAAACCTTTTCACAAAGCTTCTCGAAGCTTTTGTCCTTAAGCAAAGGATGAAGCAACGTCCTACTATACTTCCATGTCTCTGAATCAGAAGAGACAACCCCATCCCCCAAAATATCCACATGGTCACGATACTCAGGCCCTTTCACATAGCTATCAAAATTCTTGCTCAAAATGTGTTGTACGTTCATGGGGTCGCAAGTAACCAAATAGTTCAATTTGGTGAACCATGGTCCTCTAAAGTTGGTAGTACATGCTTGTTGTTTGAGAGCGTCAGTTATATGTTCATGCAAGTTCCACAAGTGAGGGATTAATGAGGGTAACATTCCAAAGAAAGGCCAATCAAAGAGGATTGGGTTTTGGCAGCTTCGTCTACGATGGAAATAGTAAACGAAGCACACTACAAGTAATGCAATTATTTGTGCGTAAGAAAGCATGGTGATCATTGTGAATATTCAAGGTGACAACTAACAAATTAAGATATTTGCTGCTTTGGATTTTGATGATTGTTTAAAAGAAATGCATATGGATATATATGTGTGTGTGAATACTGTATATATGTATATGTGTGTGTATATATATATTTATTATTTATACTTGCCACCCGCAAAATTTGGTGAAGTGTAACTATCTTCTCAACTTTACATTAAAGTATTTCGTACTTTATATTATTGATTATGATGAAGAAAGAAAGTAAAATGCAATATTTCACTACAAAAAAAGAGCCTTTTAGCGACGGTTTTCTGTGTATTTTAGCGACGGTTCTGACCGTCGCTAAGCATATAACGACGGTTATGAAAACCGTCGTTAAAAGCAGCGTCGGCAGCTCTTTAGCGACGGTTTTACCAACCGTAGGGATAACCGTCGCTAGTGAAATTTTAGCGACGGTTTTAAACGTCGTTATCTGCCAACCCAGTTGCACACCTGTAATCCATCTAGCGACGGTTTTAACCGTCGCTATTTAATGACGGTTCCGACCGTCGTTATCTAACGACGGTTTTAACCGTCGCTAGATATATTTTTATTTTTTAAAAATTTTAAAAGCTCATTTAAATTCATAATTAAAAGAGAATTTATCTTCTAAAAATATATATTGCAATAAGTATGAAAATTGAAGTGTCATATATTATCCAAATGTCATGTGTCATTACAATTAAAATAGTATTAAAATAAAATGTAAATGAATTTAAAAATAAATGTCATTACAACTTTTGAAGGACAAAATCCAAAGCCTAATTCATGCTCTCTTCCAGTATGTTCTCTTCATCAAGCACTTCACCAATCCAGAATAATTTTTACCAAGAACTTGATGCATTGCATGACACCTGAGTAATAAATTAATATAGAAGCCTATAAGTTATATTGCATTGCATGACACATGAGTAATAAATTAATATATAAGCCTATAAGTTATATTAGGATGTGACAACCCTCACAAGACTAGAAAAAAATAATTCAATGATAAAAAGTAAATTCGTCTAAACTGTTCAGAAATCATGAAGGACATAAAAAATTGAGAATTGGACATGCTGACAGAATAAACAAAGCATTTGTTAAGACCCAACAAAATATCCTAAACTAAAATAATCATAAAAAGTTCAGCATAAGTCTGCATTCATTTCATTGTAAGCAAGTCAACAAGTGAAACTAGAAACTGGAACTAGACAAGTTAGTCAGAAAGTACTAATACTTTATATACCTTAGCTTCTAGTTTATTTGGAATGGTCTCAGATGCAATTGGACGTGATTGAGCAAGAATGTTGAGTTTCTTCAATGTCTCCACAGTAACTGAATCTCCATAATCTCCTCTGAAAACATAAACATATATATATATATATAAATATATATATATATCATTTAATACAGATCAAGTTGCAAATTGAAATTGTACATGTGACCCTTACCTATATTCATATCCAAAACTTCAGGCTGTGCCACTCCTTTTCTTTTTCTTTTTTTCTTTCATATCCTCTCATTTTCATTTTCCCAGAAAATTTAAAACAATAAAAAACATAAACAAAAACAAAATAAAAAAAGGGCAGCTCTAACTTCATGGAGGGACTCAGTTTTTTTTTTTCACTAGGTGCAACATTAGCACATCATCATCATCTTCCATACCATTATACTAATTAAGTGCTAATAATCAGAACAACTGAAGTCAGTTACGACATATTGAAACATACCTGCATGTTTCCCAACTGAAATCAGAACAACTGAAGCAGAAAGAGGAGCTTACTGGTTCTAGTTTGAACCAGTTTTTGGTTCTAGTTTGAACCAGTTTCTGGTTCAAAATTAGGACCAGAAATCTAGTTGATATTTTGAACAGAAACTGGTTCAAACTTTGATTTCAAATAATGAAATCTGGTTCTTCTGAAGGGGCTCACACACATAAAAATTAAACACAAATGGAGATATGTATTTAAGAAATTAATTTCAATATAATATGATGAGATTGTAAAGAAAATAAGTGAAAGGAAACTTACTAGCGTTGTAGAACAAGTGAAAGAAGTCATCAGCAGCAAAATATTATAGGGAGGTAAAATGTTATAGTATTCCTGCGGGTGAAGATATATATTAAAAAGATGAGTGAGGCAATAGGATTAGATAAATTAAAGCAGGTATACGCATAAAGTTATCAAGTTTAGTAAGTGTAAAGCAGAGATGGAGGAAGTATACCTTTAATCATAATCACTATTGCAATTGCCAAGTAACCAAATTTTAGAGACATTTGGTTGGATAATACTTTCCTTCTGTCAAACACCCATTTTTTAGTAGTGAACCATCAATTTGAAAAATAGAAAAAGAAAGACAAGAGTTTACCATGTCAGTTGCACTAATTTAGTAGAAGATGACACTGTAATTTGGTAACAAATTGCATTACCTAATTACTTTTTTACCTAGCAGCCCCAAGATCCAAAATAGCATATGCATTGTGAGTTTCCAATGCTGAGATTTTGTGCATTCATTTTCAAGACAAGTGTTCAATTTCTAAACCGAAAGTAGCAAAACACATGAAATAAACAAGAGCATGTCTACACTGACTTCATTGTTCATTTGTTCCTTCTAGAACATATTTCTTTTCCAAGTATAAAGGTCTATAATCAGTTCCTTCTAGACAGCATATAACATATAAAATATATAAAGAGAACTATAAACTTACAAATAGGAAGATAAAAAACTGATGCCAAGGGAACCACCATAAAAATAAGACTCACATAATCCCACTACCTATGACTTGGTAAAACATGACTCATTACTAATTAAAATAATAATAAAACTAGAAAATGCAAACAGATATAAAATCTAACTCCTACTCAATCAACACACTTTGAATCACAAATGTTAACTAAACTACAATATAAAATATATTGTAATTTCTCCAACATATAAATATAGCTAATTTCTCCATCTATGAATCATATATATATATATATATCTGAGAAAGTGTATTATTGTGCTCAACTTATATAGTTCAACGAGAACGGGAGAGTATTTGTTAAAAAAACACGAGAATGGGAAAGCATTTTGGTTTGTTTCATACATTGTCATATCAAATTTGTTCGATGCTTCTCTATCTGCAAAACCAAATGCAGAGTTGTCCTAGGCAATCAATGTCCCAACTACTACAGGATATTATATCAGATGAAATATTCAAAACTAAAATCAACAATGTAGACTGAATCGTGCCTTGATTCAAAGGGAACTTGAGAGCAACTAGGCTTTTGAGAGATTGAATGATAAAAAAAGTCACATACTCTATCTACCTACTTGGAAAGAAAATCTCGGAAATTATTATTATGCGAATATGAAGTTTTGACTTGAAAGTTGAAATTGTGTAAACTTTTGGTGAGGGCATTCTTCATTGTTTCCCATCATTTCTCTAGTTGAATGAAATTTGAAGCAAAACAATATTGTCCTGTTTCCATATGTTTCACCTCTGCTAGTAATATATATGTAAATTGAAAAAAGTTAACCATCCTAAAAATTAACGAGTGAAAACACAGGAGTTTATGATAAACACAAGAGACTTACAGTTTCTGTATGTACCTCGTCGCCGATAAAGTCGAAACGGATCGTCGAGAAGAGCCGTGTGGATAGTGGAGGCGGTGGAAGGGAAGAATTGGCACGTGCGGCTTAAGAGTTTCCACAGACGGCACCTGACGGCAACGAATTTTTGGTCGATTTAGGGATTTCGGATGGAGGTGCGAGTGGGAGAGAGCAATTTGATTTACGGATGGCGGCGAATTTCAGAATTGTTGTCTCCTTACAGGAGAGGGATTGAAGCTTCTAGGGTTGTCAATGGCGGCTTCGTCTTCTTCCTCTGGACTCAAATGAGCAAGTAGATTTAGTCGATTTATGGATTTCGGATGGAGGAGCGTCTTCGATTTAGGGATTTGGGATGGAGGTGGGTCTTCGATTTTCAGAATCGATTTTGGTTTAGGTTTTGGCAGTGAAGATGGCACTAGAATGAAATTGAGAGGGAGGGAATAATGAAAATTGGGAAACACTTTTGGTGCTCTTACAGTTGCTCAGCGACGCTTCAATGTCCATATGTCGACCCTTGCTCTAACCGTGTGCAAAATGAGTGAATATCTTGTCTCTCACGACGCTTCTAACAACCGTAGGCATCCAAGCGTAGGTAAATGCCGAATTTTTAGTAGTGAATGTACCCGGTTCTCAGTCTGATAACCCTATAAAAAATACAAAAAGTAATCCTCTTTTAGGAGATAAAACAAAAGTTAAAACCTCTACACCTGTACACCCCATACCTAGGCATATAAAGGCTAAAAACAGAAATTCCCTTTTCAAGCTTACCTCGTATGCCTCTCTTAAGACTACACCTCAGAATTTAACCTCAACTATCAATAACATCCAAGCTGTCTCCTCTCTCTCTTCTCTTGCAATCCCTAATCAAAATCCCTCGAGCTCACCAACCACCACCAAATCCCTCTCTCCTTCGCTTAACCTATCCCCTGAGCACAGCAGACCCCTAAACCCAAATGACAAAAGTCAACTTTCTACCCCCTTTTTAGAAATCATTCTATATATCAATTCAAATCCTGATGCTCTTTCTAATGCTAATTCTGTCCCCATGCACTGTGACCCTCACAGTCTTCACAACTCTCTCTCGCCATCTTCTCTTTCTAACCCCCCCCCCCCCAAAACACTTTCACCATGCACAAACCCATCTCTTACAGAAACTCAACCCTTATCTCTCAACACCCCTCATAATAATGTCGAATCTCCCAACATACAAACCAAATACCACACCAAACATGACCCCCATCACACCAGTGTTCTCTATAGACCATTTACCACCACAAACTCCCTCCTCATCAGTGTTCCCCAAACCCCTTCCAACAAACATCTCCCATCAACCACCTCTCTCACCAAGCACACAGACATACAGAACCCAGTTTCTCTCTTGATCATCCCAATCCGTTGGCCACAAGCTATCAACATGACCACAGACAACAACCCTCCACCTCAAGATCCAAGAGAGCAAATCTTAAACGACATCATGGAATCCTACATCCAACAACGCTCACCAACCTCGAGGATGACCCTCATTTGGATCAATCTTCTCAGGGTCCCCATGGATCCATTGTTGGGCAAGTCTCCTAGGATTGGCTTATATCAACAACACAAGCAGCCTTACAACTTCGCCAGAGACATACCTTCATCCTTCCATCACCCCGCTTCAACACTCTTCACCAATACAATTGGTTTCCAGCCCCACCACCCTCACCAAACCCTCTTCTAATGGACCTCCATGCATCACCTCTACTGCACAGCTTCACTTTCCCTCTGTCATGAATAGGCACCACCTTAATAGGAAGCCAAAATCACTGTGCTTCCTTCACAGGTCCTCATCACTTAGTGGAAAGCTATATAGACATAGATTGTTGCTTAAACATAGACTCCGGAACCGTAGACTAAATCTTCACATAAATCCATCCTTTGCCTTCGATCCAAGCAACCCATCCCATGACTTTGGTACCACAACCCCTCATCCTTCTCCTCCTCTTAACCCAACCTTTGTTCCTATGAATATTCTTGCATGGAATACTAGGGGAGCTGCTAGTTCTGACTTTAGGAGAGCCTTTGTAGACCTTCAGCGCAAATATTCCCCTGACATTGTTATCCTCACTGAAACCCATCTTAGTGGTCATAGAGCTCACTCTATCCTCTCTTCTCTTGGGTTTGAGAACTTCATCAAGATTGATGCTATGGGTTTTTTTGGTGGAATATGGCTCCTGTGGCACCCTCATCTAGTGACAATCGAACCACTTGCCTCCTCTTTTCAAGAACTTCATTGCAAAGTGAAGGTAAACAACCACTTCTTCATCCTTTCAGCTATCTATGCTAGTCCTTGCTTTGATATTAGAAAAAAACTTTGGCATAGTCTATCTATAGCTTTTCATGATTTTTCTCTTCCTTGGTTAATATTAGGTGACTTTAATGACATAGCCTCTTCTAAAGAAAAGTTTGGTGGTGGACCACCAAACCTCCAAAAAATGTTACTTTTTAATAACTTTCTTAACTCTTGCAACCTCATAGATCTAGGTTTCAAAGGTCCTCTCTTCACTTGGACAAATAACAGAGAATTTGGTAAGACTATTAGAACTAGAATTGATCGTTGCCATGCTAACCCCTCTTGGGTTCAACTCTTTCCTAACTCCAATGTTACACACCTACCTCGTACTCACTCTGACCACTGTCCAATTCTTTTAAACATCTTCAACACTAAAAATACCTTCCATAAATTCTTTAGGTTAGAAACCTTTTGGTTAAACCATCCTACTTTCCCTGACCTCATTAAATCTGTTTGGAATAATAACCTTTTTGACATAAATGACAATATTAGCAATATTCAAAAAGAAATTAAGATTTGGAGTTCAAAAGTTTTTAAAAATATCTTCCACGAAAAGAAACAGCTTTATGCTAGAATCCTTGGCCTCCAAAACATCCTTTGCACCAATCCTCTCCCACAACACCTTATTCTTGAAAAAAATCTTCAAAATAAACTCTCTTCTATCTTGAAACAAGAAGAAGAACTTTGGCAAATGAAATCAAGATTTGATTGGATCTCTCTTGGAGACAGAAATACAAAATTTTTTCACCAATAAACTATGATCCGTAGGAATAGAAATAATTTCTTAAGTCTCACTAGAGAGGATGACACTATTACTTGGGACCAATCTGAAATTTCTGAAACTATCTCTCAACACTTTAAAAATATCTACTCCTATTCCTCTCCACCAAATCATCACTCTTTCACCTTAGATACCCTTCCTTCACTACCACAAATATCTCATTTCCCGGCGGTTTTCTAGGGGCGGTTTTGGAAAACCGCCGACGCTAATAAAACTAGAGGCGGTTTTAATCAACCGCCGAGTGACCGCCGCGACCTTCTTCCTTCTCCCTTCTCGCTTTGACGCGCGCGACCTTCTTCTTCGTTTCTATCTCACTTTGGCACTAACATTTCATTCTCCCGCTAATGTTTGCCGCTAACATTTTCAATCCCTAAAATTTCACCTCTAATTTCAATCCCTAAACATTATTTCACCTCCAATTTCAAACCCTAAACATTTCAGCTCCAATTTCAAACGTTTCACTCCCCTCCGATTTTGTGTTCGCAGAGATGAAGAAGCATCCACACTCGCCGGTAATCGTTTTCCATTCCCCTTCATTCCCCTCCGATTTTGTGTATTTATTGGTCCGATTTTGTGTTCAGACGAAGAAGCAGACGATTTGCGCTTCGATTTCAATTCCCGTAAGCGTTCTCTTAGGTTTTGTTCCGATTTCAATTTCAATAAAAATCTTGTCTGCTTTCCTAGCTTTAGCTTTTTGTCTACGATTCCTTCCTTGCTGGCTGCTAAAAATTAAATGTTTCTGTCTTTCTTCAAATATCTGCTAGAATCTATGAAGAAGCAGAGCAATATCAACCTCTGTATCTGACACTAAACAACATTTTAAAGTGTACTTGTTAGGAGAAATAAGTGTTGTTTGAGCTTACTGTTCCTGCGCTGTACATATAATTCATTAATGTGTCCAAATGTATTCTTTGGAGCAAATTAAATGGTTGACACTTTAAAAATAGTTTGGGTTTCACAAATTTAACTCCAGTTTATACTCTTTAAGAAGGATTTCAACCTTGTTCTGTTTTATAGTTTCATGTTATGTACTATAAGCAAATCTTCTTGATTATTTACTTCATTTGACAAGTATATATCCAAAATAATTCAGATTTTCAGAAAGGTTTATGTGCAAGATGGAAACAGATCAAGATTTTAGGTAGTTCTTGGATTTAATTTAGTGGAGGCAGCAATGACTGGTTTCCTGATTGCTTGATCATTAAATTTCTAATTTATTTATTTCATCATTCATGGTCTGGTATAAATGATTTGGGTAATGTGTTATATTTGTCTTCTTATTAAAGCAGAGTCTTCATTGATTGGTGTTGGAGGGGGAGGGAATTAATAAACACATGGCACATGTGCACTAGCTTATTGAATTAATATGGTCATCTGTTTGTGCATTGTAGCGTATAATTTCTCTTATAACTATTGAAGTGCTTTTACTGTCATTAGTGCAAGTAGGAGTCTGCTTTTATATCACTGATATTTCATCTTATTGGCCTTTTCAGGAGAATCCTTCAAGTTATATGNTTGGACCCGGTTTTTCCGGTTCTTGACCGGTCCAATCCGGTCTAATCCGGTCCAAACATCAAAACGGTTCAAATGGTTGAACCAGATCGCCTTGCCTTCCGGCTCCCGGTCCGACCGGCCGGTCCGGTCCGGTTTTTACATCACTGACATGAACCGAGCCAGAATTAGTTGAAATCTTTTTAGCACCCATAAAAAGATACATGACCATCACAATTCTTTTTGGAACTGCAATGGTTACTGTGGTTTGATAACTGGTGAATTTTATATTTTAACCGTTGTAGATCTTTCTAAGTTTTTTACCCCATAATCCCTAACCTAATTGTAAACCTTGCCTACACTGAGCTCAAACCCTTACCCCCTATAATTTAATAAAAAAACATCGAAGACCTTGCCCTCATACACCACATCAAACTTTTCTAGATGGTTCTCAAAGTTTTATATTGTGTAGTCAATGGGTAGATCAACATTGAGGTTCTCGTTTGTGTGGTAAATATATATGTAATTTTAACATTAATTATTTGTTCATTTTCAAGCAGAAGCATTTGAATTTATAGAAAATTCAATCATAGATGATCCATCCCTTGTGCAGAATTATTTATTGAAGGAAAATTTATAGATCATGAGGCACTTGAAAGATTGAAACTGAAAGATATGAGTATGATTAATGGTATAGGGTGGAAGCCATTCTTTTCAATTAATTGCCCTGTGGTGCATGAATTATGCTTTGATTTTTATAAGTCTAAATTTCTGTTTTGGTCCCACTGATGATATTAACAAAAAGGGAACCCTAACTTTCAAATTAAGAAAGGACAAGTTTAAATTATCAATCACTGAATTTAATTTGAAGTTAGGTTTTAATTCTGTTGCTGAGGTTAATTCGCAGGAATATATAGAATCCCTCACAGAATATCCTGATGATTTTGATGCAAATAGCTTTTATAAGGACTTAACTGGGCGACTTGAAATTGTTTTTAAACCTTCTGTTTCGAAAGCCAATCTTATAGGGAGCCCCACTACCACAAATATCTCATTTCCCGGCAGTTTTCTAGGGGCAGTTTTGGAAAACCGCCGACGCTAATAAAACTAGAGGCGGTTTTAATCAACTGCCGAGTGACCGCCGCGAAATTCATTTCATTTCCTTCTCCCTTCTCGCTTTGACGCGCGCAACCTTCTTCTTCGTTTCTATCTCACTTTGGCACTAACATTTCATTCTCCCGCTAATGTTTGCCGCTAACATTTTCAATCCCTAAAATTTCACCTCTAATTTCAATCCCTAAACATTATTTCACCTCCAATTTCAAACCCTAAACATTTCAGCTCCAATTTCAAACGTTTCACTCCCCTCCAATTTTGTGTTCGCAGAGATGAAGAAGCATCCACACTTGCCGGTAAGCGTTTTCCATTCCCCTTCATTCCCCTCCGATTTTGTGTATTTATTGGTCCGATTTTGTGTTCAGACAAAGAAGCAGACGATTTGCGCTTCGATTTCAATTCCCGTAAGCGTTCTCTTAGGTTTTGTTCCGAGTTCAATTTCAATAAAAATCTTGTCTGCTTTCCCAGCTTTAGCTTTTTGTCTACGATTCCTTCCTTGCTGGCTGCTAAAAATTAAATGCTTCTGTCTTTCTTCAAATATCTGCTAGAATCTATGAAGAAGCAGAGCAATATCAACCTCTGTATCTGACACTAAACAACATTTTAAAGTGTACTTGTTAGGAGAAAATGAGAAATAAGTGTTGTTTGAGCTTACTGTTCCTGCGCTGTACATATAATTCATTAATGTGTCCAAATGTATTCTTTGGAGCAAATTAAATGGTTGACACTTTAAAAATAGTTTGGGTTTCACAAATTTAACTCCAGTTTATACTCTTTAAGAAGGATTTCAACCTTGTTCTGTTTTATAGTTTCATGTTATGTACTATAAGCAAATCTTCTTGATTATTTACTTCATTTGACAAGTATATATCCAAAATAATTCAGATTTTCAGAAAGGTTTATGTGCAAGATGGAAACAGATCAAGATTTTAGGTAGTTCTTGGATTTAATTTAGTGGAGGCAGCAATGACTGGTTTCCTGATCGCTTGATCATTAAATTTCTAATTTATTTATTTCATCATTCATGGTCTGGTATAATTGATTTGGGTAATGTGTTATATTTTTCTTCTTATTAAAGCAGAGTCTTCATTGATTGCTGTTGGAGGGGGATGGAATTAATAAACACATGGCACATGTGCACTAGCTTATTGCATGAGATATTATTCACTCAAATTAGGCATTTCTTCTGCTTGTGTGCATTGTTTAAGCGTCATAGACGCCTAATAAGATACTAGAATCAATCTGATACACAAGAAGAGCATTTTCCTTTGATTTTTCTTGTGCTTTGCCCTAAAATATTTCCAATATAAATAAAACATGTTACCTTTAAATATAATGGCGCGTACTGTAGCTAAAAAGTTTGGCAGATGGCCATGCTTTTTTTGACCTTATTCTTCACTAATTAATAAAGCTTTTCCTTTTAGTATGGGGCCTAATATTAAGCTTTTATTAAAAGTATTATTAATTCCCTCTGATGATTTTTTGTCATTCTAAAACTTAATGTCCATTGATGAGTAGATTAAGAACTCATTAGGTAATTGAAGAAAGCATACTCGGCTAAGTGAAAAGCTTTGCTGCATATTTTATTGTGTCAATAACAACCAGAAGAAGCTGCAGAATTATATTTGCAGCTTCAGCTGATAAACAGAACAAATAAACATATGAACTTACCAAATTTAACTATTATTGGGTCTAGCTGAACCCAAATTTAGTCTCTTACAAAGTGATGAACCCAAATTTTTTCTCGCTTGATTCATACTGGTGAAAACGACGATGATGAACCTTATATTCGAGCTTCTGATGCTAAAATGGTTTACTATGTACAAGACGAATTTGATAAAGATTGGTGTGTTCCTGTACACTTGAAACCTAGAGATTTATTTGAGATGGGAGATGATGAAGAGTGTTATGGAGAGTGTGCAATTCCCTCTACAAAACTTGGATGTGCTTATTTTAGATGATGGTGAAAACATTCCGTTAGCACGGGATGGTGAAGATGATGTTGAACCAGTTGTTCTACCTAACAATGAGGATGAAGTTGCTGCTGAAGTAGTTGTGGAATGAATTTTATAATTGTTTCTATCTTGTTGTATTTTGGTTGTTGTTCTCTTTTGGTGAACTAGAATATTAGTGCATTTGTGGGTTGTTTTTGTTGTCTCTTTTGCTGTATTTTATTTGCATGTTCACTTTCTTTTCATATTTGATTTCTTTGAGCTTGAAATAACTAGTGAGTTTAAAAATAGCATGAAATTTATAAAAATAGTTGAAAACATATATCAAAGCCTTGTGTCTGTTGTCTTGTGACAAATTAAGCTGTTGGGATGAACTAGTTCTTCAACAGGTAATATTACTTTTCAATATCTGCTTTGTCCTTTAAATAAATCAAGCAACAGCTGTCCTTTAACACACATATCTTGTTTTGTTTGACTTATCTCATATTTTTGCGGGTTAATGCAGTTTGGAAGCTATGCCAAGGACTAAAAGATACAAGAATGGAGAACCTTCATCTTCATCACAACAGCCACAAGCTTCAGCTTCTGATTTAGTAGAATCTTATGTGCCACCAACTTTTGATTCAGCAGAATATTATGTGCCACCAACTTCTTCACGTCAATCCGTCAGCAAGAATGACCAAGGTTGGATTGTGGAGATCATCAAAGGTAATTTTAAAACTCAAACCTACTTTCATATATATAGATATACACACATATATGGATTGACTGTTACATATATATAGATATACACGCAGCGGAACAAAGTAAGTATTGGAAGAATTTAAATAATGAGAAAGAAGTGTGGTCATTAGGACAAGCAGAACACATAATGCTTTCAATCAATGACACTACTCAACAAGGAACAAAAGACGCAGGTGGTCTCATAGGCCAGTTCTTGGGAACATTGGCGACTGATTGGCGCTTGTTGCCTATAAGTTATGTCTCTTGGAAGCAAATGCCGCGGTCTTACAAAGATAGATGCTATGCTATTGTTAAGGTATTAAGCTTTTTTTTTTCTTTTTTAACTTTGAAGAATCTTATGAATGATGTGTTAATATCATTATTACTATTAATATGATTTGAAGGCAAGGTTTTCTTTCAATGATGCTATTGGCAAAGAATGGATTGAGAAAAAGCTGAATAAGATATGGAAGGATAATCGAGTTGAGTGGTTCAAAGAGAACTATAAATTTGAACTTAGTAGAGAATGTTGACAAGCATCCCCGTTTTCTTCCTAAAGAACAATGGGCAGCATTTGTTGATTATCGTCTAAAGCCTTCAACTATGGTAAACCCTTGTTTATTTCATAATATTTATAGTTATCATGCTAACTAAACTTTTCTCTATTTCAATGTTAGAAAATGTGTGAACAAAATGCGGCAAATAGAGAAAAGCTTGTCACTCCACATACAGGTGGATCAAAAAGCTTTGCCAGGAAACAAAGACGAGATGGTAAGTTTATAACAAATTAATTTATTAGATGATATGTTGCTACATCTAAGCTTATTTACTTTAATGAACCTTAGGAAACTCAGAATGGGGGAAACCATGTGCCTCGAAGTGCCTTATATGATGCAACGCATAAGAGAAAGGACGGGTCATATATTACCGAGGAAGCTAGAGTGAATAGCGTAAGTTCTCTATTTTCCTTACTTGATAACTACCTTTTGTTATGTTTTCAATACGCTTCTGGTTGAACAGTTCAGCCTGATCTCTTTTTATATTTTTGTGGTGCGTTCTGCTTCCATATTTTGCCTACTTTCTGCTCCCTATATAAATTGATTCCTTTGGTTGCAATCTGATTTGCCTAATGAGTATAATTGAGGGCTGTCTAGTCATGAAACGGTATTAAATGTGATCTGAGACATAAAAAAAGTTATTATGATTTTTTTAATGATAGCTTAAAATTATGGACATCAATCTTAAGCATAAACACAGCAGTGTATGTGTGCTTAAGCTAATAAAGCAAGACCAATGGTATTGAAACAGGGCAATGGATGCTTGTCCTCGTATGAAGCAGGGCACCAATAAAAGGGTTATGATTCTTGTCCAAAATTTAAGAGTATTAATGATATCTATAAGGCAGAAGATTCTTTTCTTTTCTTTTTTTTCCTTTTGTTCACTGTTTTTGTTTGATGCACATGCATATGTGTGATGAGTTGGTAACATATTTCATTGTGGAACTCATTTTTTTCAGTCATTGGATATATTCATTGAAAATCTGAGGCAAGCAAGTCATTGGATCACAAAGTTTAGACATCAAAAGATTTTTAGTCCAGTCTAAATGTCATCTGATCTCAAGGTGGGAGGCTGTGATTTGATATTCATTTTTACTAACGAATAAAATTAGATACAGACTTGAAATTTATTAAAATTAGATACAGACTTGAAATATGGACATCAAAAGATTTTTAGTCCAGTCTAAATGTCATCTGATCTCAAGGTGGGAGGCTGTGATTTGATATTCATTTTTACTAACGAATAAAATTAGATACAGACTTGAAATTTATTAAAATTAGATACAGACTTAAAATATGGACATGAGGTGATTTCTCGGGTTTCAGCTATTTACTACCTCTTCATCGGAGTTTGGACTTTACTCATTTATTTCTAATGTCTGAAGGTTGCTAGTTCAGTAGTTTCATGCGTTTTTATCTTCCCTTCCTTTCACTATCTTTGTTCACTTGTTGTCCTGTTTTCGTTCTCTATGATTTGGCCGTCTCAGATTCTTAAAATTTATAAATAATCACCTCAATCTGTTGCTGTAGTGAAATAATGACCATTTAACCATAAATAAATAAGGGTTTGAATTAAAATTATACCCTTTCTGCTAAACTGTGACTGTGAAATTCCATATAACCATAAATTATACCCTTTCTGCTAAACTGTGACTGTGAAATTAAATATAACAAAATAGAATCAAACCAAAGTCTCAAAACTTGAACAATTTCAAGAAGAAGTTTTATAAAGTATACTCAATTTCCTATCACCTGACATCACATATACTCAATTATTCATCTGTTAGCAGAAAAATTAAATGGAGTATATCTGTATATGTGGTTTGGAGGCTTGTGTCTTGCATTTGGTTACATGCTGGAGTTGTTCATTTGGTTGCCAACATGTTTGGGTTTAGATGGAGTATATCTGTATAATGTAATTTTATATATGTCATATTTGGGTTTATCTACTGCTTACTTCTCATTTTGGATGTTGAGTTTATCTACTGCAAGACCACTTTGCCTTTGTGCCTATATTTGTATGTCATATTTGGGTCTTTTTGTGAATATGTCTGTTCTTGATGTAATCCTCTGCACTATCCTTTATCTGATAAACTTGCTTTGTTAGTCTGTGTGATCTCTAAATTGCCATCATCAGCATCTTTGTGCTCTTGTTCTTATTCTCTAAACTGATTAGCTTCAGCTTTAACTGATAAAATTGCCATATCTGAAGTCTGTCTACAATAGTAGTGTTTATGATCAATGTTGATTCTTCAAAATGATAAAACTTGTTTTGCTTACATATTTTAAAATGATCGTCATTGAAATCTGAATATTTTTTTTTCTTTTAAAACAGGTCTGAACCAATAATAAGATTATTTTGGTAGAAATTTATTTTGATGTGGATTTAAAAATGTGCTTCTGGTGTTTCAATTCAACCCAATTAGAAGCTTTGTTCGGCATTTCAATTTTTAATACAGTTTCTCACATATTGAACCAATAATGATTAAGAAAATATTTTTTTGGCTCTGCTTCTATTTATTTATGCTCAATATAGGAGGAATAAGAAAAAAAATGATTTGTATTGCTCCAATGATTAATTAAATGATCCCCTAACTTTCTCTATTAACTTCCTTTTGATGATTTGTAAATTGTAATGTATTGCTCCAATAATTTTGAAATATCACTATGCCTTCCAAAAGAAACATATGCATGAGACCCTTTTCTATTTCGTTTGTTTACCACCAATCTTATACTGGCTGAGGTTCTGAATGGAGAGTTATATTACATTGGAAATATTATTACTTTTTTTTTTGCTGCAATGATGTTATTATGTGATTGTCAAATGATATCTATGTCAGGTTTTTGGGACTGAAGATACTGATTCTCTTGCTTTGATATGATATGTTATGTAGGAAAAGATGGCTGCGATTGAATCGCAAGGAATGGCATCCCAATTTATTGGGCCACAAGATGCATTTGGACAGGTCATGGGTCCAGAACACTCTGGCAGGGTGCGCGGCTTAGGACTGGGGCCAGTTCCTTCTTGGGTTTTTGGATCATTCACTCACGGGGCTAATAGTTCGACGGGTTCAAGTGGGAGTAGAAGCAACTTAGATCAGATAGCAGAATTAAAAGCCCAATTAAAGTCTGAAACAGAGAAAAGAAAAAAGTTAGAGAGTACTGTGCAATCTTTAGGGAGTTGCTTGCACTTTCTCTTCAAGGACGTACTTACAAATGTTACCCCACCACCAGAGCTTGCGGCACTACTCCATCCTGAGGAGGTATTTTATCTAATATAGTTATTAAGTAATTTACATGGATTTATTTATAAACTTTGAATGATTTTTTGATAACTTTAATTCATTTTTGTAGGAAAATTTAAATGACATTCGTTCTTCATCTTCATCCAGTCATGCACCATCTCCATCTCGTTAGTTTTATTTTCTTATTTTCATGTCTTTAGTGAAACTGGTAAATTAGGACGAGCTATAACTATTTCGGATATATGCCTCTTATTATTATTAATTAGTGTTTAAATTGTGTGATTATTTTGAATGTATTACACATAGTAAACATATTTAATATTATTGAATGGATGGATGATTTATATCGAGAAATATCGACATTTGTTTCTACCTTAGTTTTAATTGTAATCAATACTTTAAAATTCAGTTTAATTTAAATATATTTTCTTTAGAAATACAAAAAAAAAAATCGAAATTAGCGGCGGTTTTAAGAAAGAAACTGTCGGTAAACAAATTACATTTACCGGCGGCGATTTGATTGCCGTCAATCAACGCCGGACGGATGGGCCGGGCGTTTACCGGCGGTTATGCCGGTGATTACACTAACCGCCGGCATATTTTTTGGGGTTTCTCGGCGGTTGTACCGGCGGCCAGTCAAAATCGCTGGTGAAAGATTCCTGACGGCCTTGGGAACCGCTGCTAAACCCTGTAAAAACCGCCGCTAAAAGGCGTTTTTTTTGTAGTGCCCAGCCTTGCGAATTATTCATAGATTCCTTGCTTTTACCTTTTCTTTTAGAAAAGATAACACTCCTATCATCTCCAAAACATAATTATTCTTTTTATGGTGTTTGGAGAAAAAGTGAAGGGTAAACTTGGGATCTTGGATAGCTTCTCAAGCGCTAAATTCCATTAAAAGTTCTAAAAACTGCATTCTTGGTCCTTTCATAATTCTATTTGCTGTGCGAGAAAGGTTGATTTCTTTGGATAATCTTGAGGGATTCACTGTGACTCAAATGGAACCCCTTGACCTCAAATGTTTGGATGATATGTGCTTACTCCGTCGTGAGAGCGACGATTCTGTTTGTCTTGGGGCCCTGTTTATTTTAACTAGATATATTGCTAATGTAGAAAAAAGTTTTATTTTCCTGAATCTGTAATGTAAAAAATAATTGGGGCCCTGTATATATGTTTGTGTGTGTGTGTATTATATGGGCATTTCCGCCATCTATACTAATGATGACTATGGATCCCGCCTGACATCTTCCAGTAGGCCTATATATATGTTTGTGTGTGTGTGTATTAATTGTATTAACTGACCTTAATAATGAGACTATTGTAGTTGTCTTTCCATTTATGAGTGAACTAAGGCCAAGGTTTTGTTCCAGATCATTTGCTTTTTGAGTTGTTTACTCTCATGATATGTTATGTGCTGAAGTTTACTCATAGTCGAGGTAGGGTTTGACTTTTGAAGAGAATAGAGTGAGGCTAAAATATTTACAATCCCTAGTTGATTACATTGATTATCCTAATAATGTACAACCTTCCTTCGTCAGGGCTTATAATTAAACATTTTTATGTTAAGCGACGACGAAAAACGAAAGATTCCAATTCAGTCATGTCGAAGCCAAACCCCACTGATGATCAGCCCATTGTTCTTCGTAAAGGTAAACGTAAGTGTACATATCTCATTTCCAACTTTGTTTTTTATGACCATTTGTCTTCTTCTCGTTCTTTCATTACTTCTCTGGACATAGTGTCACTTCCTCATTCTATTCATGAGGCATGCTTTGTCCAAATATTATTACATTTTTACTTTTTAATATTGTGTTGAAAACAGATTGATTCATTTAGTCCTAATTGATGTTTTTATGAGATTAATTTTTCCAATCATATGTTGTTGGTGGTGGTTTACATTTTATGAGAGCAAAATTGTACTAAATTGCATATTGAATTCAGGTTTCTTAAAATGGCAAAAAACCTAGTCTATCATCTTTGTGTTCCGGGAACAGGGGGTTCGTACTTGGAGGTCCAGAGCAACAATAGATGAATCACAGAAAAACAACAGATTACAACAACAAAGTATTACCAAAATAAATAATAACAATTAAACAAGATGAAAGAATAACCCTTGGGAAGTTCTCGTTAGGGAAGAAGTAAAGCGCTAAGAATAAGCACTGGTAAGACAAGAGAACTTAGTGCAAAAGGTAAATGAAAGTATGTTCGTAAGAGCTCAAATGGGAAATCTCTCTGTGTTTTAGACTCAGAAATGTTCAACCCCTTCTCTGAAGGGTGAGGGGGCTATTTATAGAGGTGACTAACGATGACGGTTATCCTGAGGGATGATGCTGAACGTGAAGCAGCATGGAGAACATGGGGAACATGGTTCCGTAAAATACGGAAAGTGGGCAAATGGAGAAGGTGAGACGTAAGATGCGGGAAAGTGGGAAGATGAGAGTGAGGTAACCGTCAGTTCACGGGCCTGATGGGAGAAGGTGACGTGGACATAAGGTAACCATCAACTCAAAGGAGTTGATGCGGGAAGGTGACGTGGGCATCTTGACAAGTAAGGCGAGAAGGTCTGAGCTCAAAAGAATATCACTTCATTTATTAAAGACTAAGTTCTTACCTTGCTTACTCAAAGCGATCGTGGTCAAGTACGAAGAAGCCTTTACTTCTATTCTTACATGGCTCCTATTTTTATAATTAATTAATTATTAAGGAAATTAATTAATTGAGTACCTTCATAGCAAGAGCTTGATGCCTCTTAGGTATAGCCTCCAAGACTACGCCTCCAAGGCTTCGCCTACAAGGCTCCGCCTACAAGGCTTCGCCTCCAAGGCTTCGCATCCAAGGTTTCGCCTCCAAGGCTTCGCTTACAAAGCTTCGCCTACAGGGCTCTGCCTACAAGGCTTCGCTTACAAAGCTTCGCCTACAAGGCTATGCCTCCAAGGCTCTGCCTCCAAGGTGTCTAAGAGATGTCTAAGTGTATAAGAGCAAGACACCTTATGTAAGCTTGACATTGGCCACGTGCCACCCGCAACATCCTTACTTAGACAAGGTAGGGAATGTTGTGAAGGTAGGGAGACGCATCCTCCCTCCTTCTCCGGGAACAATCCTAGGATGTGGCTTGGTAGGATTGAAGTAAAGGCTTCTTCGTGCTTGACCACGATCGCTTTGAGTAAGCAAGGTAAGAACTTAATCTTTTGTAAATGAAGTGATGTTCTTTTGAGCTCAGACCTTCTCGCCTTGCCAGGATGCCCACGTCACCTTCCCGCATCAACTCCTTTGAGTTGATGGTTACCTTATGTCCATGTCACCTTCTCCCATCAGGCCCATGAACTGACGGTTACCTCACTCTCATCTTCCCACTTTCCCGCATCTTACGTCCCACCTTCTCCATTTGCCCACTTTCCGTATTTTACGGAACCACGTTCCCCATGTTCTCCATGCTGCTTCACGTTCAGCATCATCCTTCAGCATAACCGTCATCGTTAGTCACCTCTATAAATAGCCCCCTCACCCTTCAGAGAAGGGGTTGAACATTTCTGAGTTTGAAACACAGAGAGATTTCCCATTTGAGCTCTTACGAACATATTTTCATTTACCTTTGCACTAAGTTCTCTTGTCTTACCTTTGCACTAAGAAGAAGTGGCGGATGAGCATGAACGTGTCCCTCGCAGGGAGCAAGGCCAGGCTAGTGATGCAGTTGGTGAGCATGGACGTGTTCGTAGGGAGCAACTTGGCGCTGGTGATGTAGCAGGTGAGCATGGATGCGTTCTTCATAGGGAGCAAGGTCAGGGCAGTGCTGGTGATGAAGTTGCCAGTGAGCATGTTGTGGTTTCATCAACCTTGTTGGAGACCATACTCAACAACCAAAGAGTTATGCATGAGTTTATGCTCACGTTGACGAGGGGGCGTTCTTCTCAGCCTTCGCAAAACTCAGAAGCTGGAGAGACACACGGAGCAGCCCAGGAGCAGGAGAGGACTACAGAGGAGTTGTTTCCAAATCCTCCTACCCGTTGCAGAAGTTCAATTACGAGAGCCGAAGATGTTGATGATGTCCAAGAAGTGAGAGCTAAGATGCCTAAGACTACTCCTCAAGCTGACAACGAGTATGTGACCAGAGAAGATTTGAAGAAGTTTCTAGACTCGAAGAAGCAGATGATTGTTGCAGATGTCGATTTCCGGCCACCATACCCTCAATGGGTAGCTATGAAGTCATACCCCGCTGGATACACGCCGCCCAAGTTTCGCAAATTCGATGGAAAGACCGGACACGCTAGGGAGCATGTTATGTGCTTCATTGATGATCTTGGCATCTTCGGCCAAGACAAGGAGCTGCGACTCAGGGAATTTTCGAAGTCCCTCACGGGGAAAGCTTACACTTGGTATAGCAAACTTGCTCCTGAGTCAATTCCTTCCTGGGAGGAAATGGTGACGGCTTTTTGTGGAAAATTTTTGTAGTCTCATCCAATCGTGCACATCATGGACCTCGACAGGGTCAAGCAGCGTGCTAATGAGGATGCAGTGACATTTGTTAAGAGGTACAGAAGCAAGGAGCCAATGGCAGAAGCAGACTTGGTATATGGGTGCGTTTCCAATATGAGCAGTAGTGTGAGATTGTTTCTTGAACAGGCGAATATAACAACCTTTTCGGAGCTCATTGAGAGAGCCAAGAAGACAGTTTCATCAATCCGTAAAGTGAAAAAATCAACGAGTAAGAGTGAAGGGGCTCCCCTCATTACCGTAGCAGCTATGGAGGATCAACAACCCAAGCCTTCTAGCCGCCAAGGAGTAGGACAATACAGCCAGGTACCTCCGCCCACTACCTATGATAAGAAGGAAACTAGACCGCCTACATGGAGAGGAAGGCCACCGCCACCTTACCCCTGCCCAATAGAAGATGTGTATGCTTTGTTAGAAGTCTGGGTAAAGGACGGTCATGTACAACTGCCACAGGTGAGGTGTCATGTTACTGAGGCAGAAAGGAAGAGTGGGTGCTTCTGCGTATACCATCAGAGTACTACTCATACCACAGAAGATTGTTATACGCTAAGGCAAATTTTCCAGAGACATTATAGAAACGGGGAGTTTGAAGCCACGGTCCAGACTTAGCCTCGCCCGACACATACTGTGTTAGGAGCAGGGCCTTTGAGGATTGAAGGAGTACAGGAAATAGAGGAGGTGGAGACCCAGTAGAAGACGACCATGTGGTTGTGGCGAAGGGGCTCGTGAAGTCTATCAACTTCAGAGCTTTCTTTGACCTCTTAGAGTTTGATGAGGAAGCGAAGACTCAAGCCGCTTTGGAAATAGCAGAGATAGCGAGCAATCAGGGTGGAAGTTGTTGTGCCGTATCCACAGGAGTACGAAAGACCGCCAAGGCTCATCAGTCTGCGATAGTCTTTAAAGATGCGGAGCGAGTTCGAGAAAGTGGAAATCATAATAAGCCTTTGTATGTGGAGGCTGAAGTCGCTGGGCTCAAGGTTCGACGAGCCATGATGGATGGGGGTTCTTCTGTTAATATAATCCCCTTGTCAATATTGAAGAGATCCAACTACCCCGAGCATCTCATAAAAAAATCGTCAACGACGTTGGGGAGCTTTAATGGGGGAGCCATCCAAACAGTCGGAGTAGTGACTTTGAGCTTGAAGGTGGGACCCTTCCTCACAACTAATAAGTTTCACGTCATAGATTCCCATCCCAGTTATCATCTACTCTTGGGACGACCCTGGATTCGTGCACATGATGCTGTTCCATCCACTTTGCATCAATGTATTAAATCTAATCATAAAGGAAGAGACATTGAGATCACGGCTTCTAAAGCTCCGTTTGATGAAGACGAGGCCCATTTCTTTGAGGCTTTATTTTTTGATGAGTATGCAGGGAAAGGCATGTCTATACCACCCCCGCCCAAAGGAGTATTGTTGGACTAAGGAAAAGGAAAGATAGATGACGTTAAGATGAAAGAACACAAAGGCAGTGCAGGTGATATGAAGGCAAGCCCATCGGGGACTAAGAGACAGCGTACAGAAGTCATTGAAGCAAAAGGAAGACGGATTGAAAGGTCCACCATGGAGGATGGGCGCACAAAATATCGTATCTTATGACGCCAGGAGAATGAGGTGAAGGGACCACGTTTGACCAGGAGCCACATACCAGCATGCTATGACTGCAATCTTTCATGACATGATACACGACATCATGGAAGATTATGTGGATGACATTGTGGTTAAATCCAAGAAGAAGGAGTATCACCTTGATCATTTACGGAAAGTCTTTCAAAGGTGTAGGAGATACCAACTGAAGCTGAACCCACTCTAGTGCGCTTTTGGTGTTTTGTCGGGGAGGTTTCTTGGATTTAAAGTTCATAAGGATGGCATCAGTGTGGACGAAAAAAAGGTGAAAGCGGTCTTGGAGATGAGGAGCCCAAGCAACAGGGATGAAGTCAGAACACTCGTTGGAAGGTTGTCGTACATAAGGCGTTTCATACCTGCCTTATCCGAGCTTATTAGTCCATTCCAATATCTTCTGAAGAAGGGATCTACTTTCAAATGGGAAGAGGTGGAGCAAGCGAATTTCGAGAAGATTAAGGAAGTCATTGCAGCAACCCATATGATGTCACCACATATCCCTGAGAAACTCATGCTTCTCTATTTGACTTCTACCAAGAGGTCTATAGGGGCTCTTTTGGCACAAGAAGTAGGTGGTGGTGAGAAGCCTATCTATTACTTGTCTCATCTTATCAAAGGCGCAGAAATGAAGTACCCCGCCTTGGAGAAGCATTGTTTGGCGCTTGTATATGCCACCCAGAAGTTCAGACACTATTTCTTGGCTCACCCAATCCATTTGATGACCAAGTCAGATCCTATCCTCTTCCTTATTAAGAGGCCGATAATGTCAGGGAGACTAACCAGGTGGGCTCTTATTATTGGAGAATTTGATATTGTGCCAATGTTACCAAGAGCAATCAGGAGTCAAGCGCTTGCAGACCTTTTAGCTATTTTCCCTGCCGAGAATCATGAACCCATTGATGATAGCTTACCGGGGGACCTTCCTGAAGTCGCTATGTGCGAAGAGGCCAGGCCATGGGTTCTTCACTTTGATGGATCCCCTTCCCAACCTGAGGGTGGTGCCGGCATAGTACTGACAAGTCCAGAGAGTAAGTCCATCCCTCTCTCGTATAAGTTAACATTCACTTGTACCAACAACGAAGCAGAGTATGAAGCCTTGGTCTTGGGGCTGTCTATAGCACAGGAGATGGGCATTGAGCACATTCTTATCAAAGGAGACTCTAACTTGGTAGTAAAGCAAGTCACTGGTCAGTTTGGAGTCAAGGAGCCTTCTTTAGCCTCTTACAGGGAGCGTGTTCTCAGTTTGGCTAGAGCTTTCAAGAGCTTTAAATTTCAACATGTCCCACGAGCTGAAAATAGACAAGCGGATGCCTTACCTTCGTTTGGAGCCAAGGTTCATTTAGATGGAGACCAAGTGAAGACCTTTGCTACAGCTAAGAGAATGCAACCTTGTAGCGTCCTTCACCTCCCTTGTTACGATGTGGAAGATGGTGGTTGGCGTCAAGTTATTATTCGTAAGTTGAAGTTCCCAAGGTCTTCAGACTTAGCCACTTTGAAGGAGTTTTATCTCTTGGAAGAAAAGCTTTATAAGAAAAGTTCTGACGGCTTGTTGATGAGATGTGTTTCATTGATTGAAGGAAGAGACAAGATGCTTGAGTTACACGAGAGCATGTGTGGATTGGAAGGGCCCAGCATTTATAGGCAGATGCAGAGACTTGGTTTCTATTGGCCAAGTATGAAGGAGGATTGAAGCTTGGAAGGGCCCACCATAGCTTTTCAAGTGAGAAAGACCATAGCTTTTGTCTTCATTATCCCACTTAGTCTTCTCAGACATAGTATGAACATTTAGGCCCCCTGCACATGTATATGGAGAGGCTTTCGACCCATGTACATGTGCATTGAGAGCATGACTTAAGCTTTTGTTTATTGTCCAATGGACGGATTCTTAGACGTAGGCCTCAGTATTTTAATAATACTTATTGTAATATCAAGACATATAAGAGAGCTTAGTAATTGAAGCTTTCAATGATTTGAATAGTACTTGCATTAATAATAACATAGGCGCTCTGACGGCGCTGAACAACAAAGCTAAGCTCCCTAAGTTAAAAATTCTAAATAAATAACTTAAGGGTAAAACTTCTTAACAAACATAAAATTGACAGGAGTTGTCTCCTTGCCAGATTTTGGGTTCTCTAAGATGCAGTAGCCACTGGTCGAGACCCTTTTAACTGTAAAGGGGCCTTCCCACTTGGGTGTAAACTTGGCGACGTGGACACTCTTCATGACATGATCAGCGGCTCTTAAGACTAAATCACCTTCTTGGAACATACGAGGACGCACCAACCTCTCGTAGGCTTTAATCATCCTCCTCTGATATACAAGGTGATGCTTGCATGTTGTATCATGTCTTTCATCTAAAGCTTTCAAGTCTGCTTCCCTCCTTTGCTCGCGCTCTGAGTCTTCAGCAAGTACCATCCGGGCTAAAGGAACAACAATCTCTGTTGGCAAGACAGCATCAGCCCCATAGACTAAGGAGAAAGGCGTTGCTTGAGTAGGGCCCCTCTTGGATGTTCTATATGCCCATAATGTCAAAGGCAGATACTCCCTCCAGTCACGAGGAGAGTCTTGAACCATCCTACTCAAAATCCTCAAGAGGGACTTGTTGGTGGCTTCTGCTTGACCATTGCCTTTAGGATAATAAGGACTAGACTTGTCATGGATGATGTTAAATTGAACTAACATGTCATCCACAACCTTATTGACAAAAGGTGTGCCGTTGTCAGAGAGAATCCTCTTGGGTAAGCCGAATTTACATATGATGTTCACCTTAATGAAGGTAGCCACGGCCTCACCATTAGCTTTCTTAAGAGAAACAGCCTCTACCCACTTCGAAAAGAGGTCTGTGGCCGCCAGAATCCACATCTTTCCCCTAGAGTTTGGACTTATGGGTCCAATGAGATCAAACGCCCAAGTGTGAAAGGGCCAAGGGGTCGACAACGCATGCAATTCTATCGCGGGAGCGTGAATGGAATCAACTAACTTTTGACATGGTAGACAACGTCTGAAAAAGCTAAGAGCGTCAGCCTCCATAGTAGGCCAGTAATAGCCTAACCTCATCAACTCCTCATAAAGCTTCCTAGCTCCCTGATGCTCTCTGCAAGCGCCTTGATGTATCTCCTTCAATAAAGTTTCTTTGTCTACCTTAGGAACACAACGCATGGGTTGTCCTCGCAAGCTTTTTCTAAATAATTCGTTCTTCTCGATAAAGAATCTAGCAGCTCTCCTCTTCACAATGGACGTATCTTTCATATCCAAGCGAAGAGTTTCATCTTTGAGATATTCCATGTATGGTCGTCTCCAATCTCCTTGAATGCTTATGAAGTGAACATGTGCCGTCTCAGCATCCTCTCGGCAAGCAGGACACTCTGCTTGAAGACGATCGCAATCCTCCTTCATACTTGGCCAATAGAAACCAAGTCTCTACATCCGCCTATAAATGATGGCCCTTCCAATCCACACATGCTCTCGGTTAACTCAAGCATCTTGTCTCTTCCTTCAATCAATGAAACACATCTCATCAACAAGCCGTCAGAACTTTTCTTATAAAGCTTCTCTTCCAAGAGATAAAACTCCTTCAAAGTGGCTAAGTCTGAAGACCTTGGGAACTTCAACTTACGAATAATAACTTGACGCCAACCACCATCTTCCACATCGTAACAAGGGAGGTGAAGGACGCTACAAGGTTGCATTCTCTTAGTTGTAGCAAAGGTCTTCACTTGGTCTCCATCTAAATGAACCTTGGCTCCAAACGAAGCTAAGGCATCCGCTTGTCTATTTTTAGCTCGTGGGACATGTTGAAATTTAAAGCTCTTGAAAGCTCTAGCAAAACTGAGAACACGCTCCTTGTAAGAGGCTAAAGAAGACTCCTTGACTCCAAACTGACCAGTGACTTGCTTTCCTACCAAGTTAGAGTCTCCTTTGATAAGAATGTGCTCAATGCCCATCTCCTGTGCTATAGACAGCCCCAAGACCAAGGCTTCATACTTTGCTTCGTTGTTGGTACAAGTGAATGTTAACTTATACGAGAGAGGGATGGACTTACCCTCTGGACTTGTCAGTACTATGTCGGCACCACCCTCAGGTTGGGAAGGGGATCCATCAAAGTGAAGAACCCATGGCCTGGCCTCTTCGCACATAGCGACTTCAGGAAGGTCCCCCGGTAAGCTATCATCAATGGGTTCATGATTCTCGGCAGGGAAAATAGCTAAAAGGTCTGCAAGCGCTTGACTCCTGATTTCTCTTAGTAACATTGGCACAATATCAAATTCTCCAATAATAAGAGCCCACCTGGTTAGTCTCCCTGACATTATCGGCCTCTTAATAAGGAAGCGGATAGGATCTGACTTGGTCATCAAATGGATTGGGTGAGCCAAGAAATAGTGTCTGAACTTCTGGGTGGCATGTACAAGCGCCAAACAATGCTTCTCCAAGGCGAGGTACTTCATTTCTGCGCCTTTGATAAGACGAGACAAGTAATAGATAGGCTTCTCAACACCACCTACTTCTTGTGCCAAAAGAGCCCCTATAGACCTCTCGGTAGAAGTCAAATAAAGAAGCATGGGTTTCTTAGGGATAGGTGGTGACATCATACGGGTTGCTGCAATGACTTCCATAATCTTCTCGAAATTCGCTTGCTCCACCTCTTCCCATTTGAAAGTAGATCCCTTCTTCAGAAGATATTGGAATGGACTAATAAGCTCGGATAAGGCAGGTATGAAACGCCTTATGTACGCCAACCTTCCAACGAGTGTTTTGACTTCATCCCTGTTGCTTGGGCTCCTCATCTCCAAGACCGCTTTCACCTTGTTTTCGTCCACACTGATGCCATCCTTATGAACTTTAAATCCAAGAAACCTCCCCGACAAAACACCAAAAGCGCACTTGAGTGGGTTCAGCTTCAGCTGGTATCTCCTACACCTTTGAAAGACTTTCCGTAAATGATCAAGGTGATCCTCCTTCTTCTTGGATTTAACCACAATGTCATCCACATAATCTTCCATGATGCCGTGTATCATGTCATGAAAGATTGCCATCATAGCACGCTGGTATGTGGCTCCTGCATTCTTGAGTCCAAAAGGCATAACAGTGTAGTAAAAGTTCCCCACAGGCGTTCGAAAGGCAGTCTTCTCCGCATCTCCCCTTGCCATCTTAATTTGATTATAGCCGCTAAATCCATCCATGAAAGAAAATCGTTCGTGACCAGCTGTTGAGTCTACCAACGTATCAATGTTAGGCAGCGGGAAGTCATCCTTTAGGCAAGCTCTATTCAGATCTCGAAAATCCACACAACACCGAATATGCCCATTCTTCTTCTTAACTAGAACCACATTTGCAAGCCAACTGGGATGCTCTATGGGTTTAATGAACCCGGCCTTCAATAACTTCTCTACTTCTGTTTTAATCTTAATCTTAGTCTCAATCTCTATGGGTTTAAGTACTGTATGGAATTAAGTATTATTGAAATGTGATATTAATTCAATAAGAATATAAATTAATAAAGGTAGATGGAGTGTGATGGTTTCATTCAAGCTTGATAATCCATAGGGTGCTTTATTTCTTTTATTTTTTTTTTTGATAGAAACAAATGATTGAACTATATTGAGCTGCTGGTTTTGCATATCCACTTGTAATGAATTGCCACTTTTGCATATCTATGTTAAATATCAGGAAGGGTGTTAAATGTTGAAATTTGTGGGTTCCATTGGTTTAATCACCTATGTAATACCCCTAAAAATTATATTAAATATTAGAATTTTACTCTAAATAAAATTATATAGTGGATCTATGAGTCTTTTTGAGCTTGAGTTTCATTTTAATTTCGTTATAAGGCATTTTCGAGTAAAAAATCATAACTGATAGATATAGTGTTTTTGAAATAAAATATATATTTGAAATAAAAGGACATTGGTTGTGACAATAAGCTTCTGTTAGACTAAACTAGGATATTGGGATTATGGGAGGTTAACGATTCTATCAGGGACAAGGTGTATGTGTTATAAACTTATAATACTCTGCTTTGTAGTTCTTATGCTTGTTTTTCAGTCTAAAAAAAAAAAAACAAGAGTTTCTAGAATGTAGAAGTTGTGGAAAATGTTGGTTTTTAGATATCAACATATAGTTGCAAATAATAATGTGTGAATTATATATATATATGCACAAATGTAATGCCAACATCCATATATAGCATTTTATTTCAATTTTTATAGGTCTTTTGTCGAATAAGTTCCAGTTAAATTAACAAGTCTATCTTATCTAGTCTTGAGTAAGCTGACTTCATTTTTAATGAATAATGATCATACCAAATTTTACACATTAAGGTTTTTTATATATATATTGTGAAAGCACTTTATCATAAAGTATTTTAGAAAATTCAATTTCTACTAAAATCCCACACATAAATTTATACTAACTGAATTGATTTGTTCATTTTCTTCTTGGTATACATGGCAGAAGCTTTTGAGAATTTATATATATATATATATATAATATTATTATTGTTACAGAGGAAAAACATTAGAAAGTATGGAAAGAAATGAGTACCTTACATTTATTTTATAGTTTCCTACTGATGCTAGGTGGGGCATTTAATTTAAGCGATGTTTAATGAAATAGTTAGAGAAAGTTTAAAGAGGTTGGATCTAAATCAATTGTTGCAAAGCTTTAATGAATGTTGTTATATATGTTGAGTCTTGAGTTAAAGTTTTATATGTTGTTATATGTTGGCCAGCTGTCCCATGATTTTTTATTGAGTGTGATATTGAAATGAGTATGATATATGTTCTCATCTTTATACAGATGTCACTTTCCCACTTCAATTTGAAAATATATCATGGTGGGACTGTCAAGCAAACACAGGATCCAAATAAGACATTGTACGAAGGTGGGTTGGTCGAACGTCACGAGAATTATGGGAGAGAGTTTATCACTTTTCTTATGTTAGATGCACTATGGAGGGGTAATAGTTATGATGGGGAAGATGCTTATATGTATGGGGTAAGCCCGGGTGGGAACCCTGATGCAGGCATTTATACAGTAGAGGAGGAGAATGATGTAGTACTTTGGCTTCAGCTGCATGATGATGTAAGGAACCCTAATTTGGATCTTTATGTTCATCATGTTAATCCTCCTACTATGGGCCTTCATGAAAATGAAAAAGAAACAGAGGACACAGAAGAAGAAGAAGAAGAAGAAGAAGAAGAAGAAGAAGAAGAAGAAGAAGAAGAAGAAGAAGAAGAAGAAGAGGAAACAATTGATGTTGATGCTTACAACTTTGATGATGATCAAGATGATGCGCACATACAGTTCTTGAAACAAATTCTTGAGTGTCTTGAAGATGAAGATATATTTGCGGCCTCAAGGAACAGAGAAGAGGAAGATTTAAATGTAGAAGGTGGTGTTGAGGCAAATGAAGAAGTTGGTTTTGCAAAATAGTACCTTCTAATTTCTACTGTGTCAAAACAGTCCCTTTCCTTATCATTTACATTTTGTAAAGAAATTGGTTTTAGTCCCTTCAAATTTCTGATATGTCAAAACAGTCCCTTACCTTCTCAAACTTTGCCCCGTGGTTTTATCGTCCACAATACTAACCAATAATGTGAACAAACCAATAATGTCAACAACACATTTCTGCTATGTAAAAAAAATTGGTTTTATCATCCACAATACTAACCAATAATGTCAACAAAATTCATTGAAATACCAAAAGTGTCAAACAAATTATCATTAATCAGTAAAATCAGGATTACACATTGCCTAACATCCCAAAATGTGCCATAACTTGCATTGCATACAAAAGACTAAAATTACATACAAAATAGTTGCATTACATCCAAAAGAGTTACATTACATCTCAATTCTTCATGGTTAGTATAAACCATATAATTAGCAAGCTATAAAACAACTTAAGTTACATATTCATGGTAAGTAGTAACCATGTTTGGCAGATTTCATACCAAAATGATTGCCTATTATATACAACCCAAAAAGCATCCATGACCCAACCAACATTCCAAGGAAAAGATTCTGTCTTCTAACAAAGATAGTCACTTCTCCTTTCATTTCTTTCTCCTTCAACTGTCTAATTTCTTTTTCAAGCTTCGAAATTTTCTCCTGCACCTTCAGCCAAACCTCAAGACCCCAAGGACAAGGTGGGGGACTGATCCAGTCAAAAAACGTGCATTCATTCAACTGAAAAAAATGGGCAAGTCAAGAAAAAAAATGAGCACAATGTTTAAAATGAAAAAAAAATTAGTGAACACTATAAGTAATTAACATTTTCGAACCTTAAGCTTAGGGCAAGTCAAGAATTTGTGTCCAAAACTTCTAGCCTTCAATGACGTGCGCCGCATATTCACCACAATAACATCGCCTTCCCGTAACCGATTCATCTTCGAGTCTTGATGAAGCGCTAGAGAAGACGGATTACGACAACATGATTTTGGTGAATGAGAAGAGAAGAGGTTGCTGGTATTAGGGTTTCAAATGGCAAAAAATGGAAGCATTTTGGTATTTAAAGCAGACACGTGCCTCTCACGTGCTTCTTTTCCGTCAAATGCAGACGGAAATAAAGCACAGGGGACCAATTCGCTAACGGAGCAAACCACGGGGCACCAAATATATGGAGAAGTCTCTGTCATTTACGTTCATGAGAAAAATTGCTTTTCTGATATACATGGAGTGTAATAGTAACCATTTTGTTGGCAACACCAAGATCAGTGATGGTTTTCTTATTGTGGATATCTTCTATATAGGATCAGTTGTGCTTGTATTTGGTTTCTTTAGTTCAACTTTGTTTACAGATTATCCTTCTCATGTATTTTTAGATTTGAATTCTCTGAATGATTGTAAGTGCTGTTTGGCTTTTCTATAATATAGTTTGGCTTGATGCTTTTTAAAAAAAAAAAAAACCTTAAATGTCACCATCTGCACTGTGAAATCATCTGTCCTATGTGCGGCATCATGGATGACTCAGTTTCGCATACCTTCCTTCTCTGTAGCTTTGTTAGGGCTGTTTGGTTTGGGCTACCAATTACTTTCCGCACTTGGTTGACGAGCTGGATTATCTGTTGGAAGCGCAACAAGGATCGGTACTCGGAAGCATGGCTCTCTATTTTGGTAAGTCTTAACGTTATTTGGAATTGCAGGAATGGAGCAATCTGGAGAAACTCCAAGCCGAATCCAGTTTCAGTCATCGAAACCATTCAATCCTCTGTCTCAATTTCCAACCTAAATGTATATAGTATGACAAAAATCATCTCACTCAGGGCGGAATTGCAATTTGCAACTCACACACTATCCTTATACACAAAAGTACATAAGTAATAAAAGTTGAACCGTTGTGTTGTATACGGATTTTGTTGTTAAATTGACTAATAAGTGTCACTTTAAAAGAATGAATGATCTTAAATACATGACTTCATAATATTTCCAAAACACTGTTAGATTCCAATAATATGCTATAAATTGTTTGTTTATTGCTAGGAAATTAAAGTATGTAGTTCACTCATGTTTGTTCTTGAGTGACAGTTTATAATTTTAATCATCTTATAAATATATTTGTAATATATTATACTATATCAGAAGGATATATAGTAGTATATATATATATATTATATTATATGACATATATTAAACAAAAATTATTTTTGTTTTTAAAATTATATAAATTCTATATAAGTTGGCATTTGAATCGTCAAAATATATGATTTTTGGTGTATTGGTAATTCTTCTTTTATTATTTTATAAACTTCTTTTATTGTTGTGGTTATATTCGTAATATTTTTTGTAGTATCAAAATAAAAAAAATATTTTTTAAAAAGAGAAATGATATAAAACATACAATTTAACCCTAAAAATATACAAGTCAATCCCTTAAATTTTGAGGACCAAAAAGACTATTTAACCTATGAAAATTTACATAATTAATTTTCATTACTTAGAGATAAATTATTTGGTCCATGAATTTGTAAAGATTATTGGTTAAAGGGTCATTTTGGTCCTAAATGTATGCCCTAAAGTTCATTTTGGTCCATTATGTTTTAAAATGTTCAAGTTGGTCCTAAATGTTAGTAAAATGTTTCATTTTGATCCTTAACTATTGAATATGACTCATTTCAAGTGCAAATGTGACGAGTTAAAAGTTATGTATTGTTCTTAAATAGCTCTATCCAGTTGAGGCTGTCAATAAACGAGGTCAAATCAGTCCTAAGGGTAGAATGGTTGTTTCATGGTCAAACAAGCAAAGTTGATTATATCTCTCTCGTTTCAAATTCTAATGCAATGAATTCAGAGTTACAAGTTCCTCTAAACAAGTCCTTTGAACTTGAAATGAGAAACGAGATATCAATAATTTCAGACCAAAATGAAACATTTTACCAATATTTAGGACCAAAATGAAACATTTTGTCAATAATTAAGATTAATTTGAACATTTTGAAACATAAAGGACTAAAATGAACATTGAGACATACATTTAGGACAAAAAATTACATTGAATAATATATCGTTTAACTTTCATAACAAAAATTATTGTCATATGTATTTGTTATATTACTTAAATAATATACTATATAATCGCAACTCATTCATTTTTCATAGTTATATAACATTCATAATTTATATATTATTTATTATTATAATAGAATTAGTTGGTTTAGTTAGTTTAGTTGTTAATCAATTTAAAAATAATCAAACCAAACCAAATCGGTTCTCTAATTTTCCATCCAAATAAATTAAGTTATCAGTAGATTTTGATCAGTTTGGATCGATTAAGGGTGCGTTTGCCTTGTAATTATAATGTCATTATAATCCCATTACAATTTCATTATCCCCATTTTCATTACATAACTTAAGCTACAGTGCTATTTGGGTGTTTGTTTTTCAATTATAAAGTCATTACAAAAATTACACTTCATTACCAACTCATTTCATTACATATTTCATACTCAATTACTAATATACCCCTACTCAAATACCTATAATTACCTATACTCTAATACAAATATAAAAAAATTATTTAGCAAAATAGTAATTTTCAATACCCTCATTTATTACACTTACAACTTTCTCTCTCCACTCATCATTTTTTCTTTTTTCTTCCTCTTTTTCTTATTCACCCCCTCTCTCTCACATATATATTTTATAATTATAATATATATATAATATATATTTTATATTTTATAATATATATATATAATATATATATATATATATATTTTATAAATATATACATTTTGGTCTCTCCTCCAGTATATATATGGGTATACGAGAGAGGCGGATAGTGAAAGAAGAGTGGATGGTGCGATGTGCTCATGCGTGAAGATCAACGGTCATATTATTACCCGCAAAAAGACAAACCGTTTTGATTAATATATAATTTTTGGTCCCACATTTTTTTCGTGGATAACATTTTGGTCCTTCAATTTATTTTTTGGAGGAAAGTTTGCAATATAGAAATCCAATCGTTGATAAATGCAATTTTTTACGGGTTAAGAGATATATTTCATTTTCGTAAGGACCGATTCCTTCAATTTATATAAAATCATAGACCAAATTGTAGGTTTTTAATAATTTTCATGTTATTTACATTTTGGTCCTTTCATTTCATTACATAATACTACTCCAACCTTCATTACAAAAATTCACATCTAGCACAAATTTCGAGACAATTTCATTACCATTTCATTTCATAACCACCACAACCAAAAAGTCAACATAATTTTTTTTTTTTCTATCTATTTCCATTATCAATTATCAATTCTACCCCTATACAATTTTAAAAAACCCATACAATTATTTCAACCAACCACAATCATTACATACCCATTTTCATAATTTCACATCCAATTTTTTTCATTACATCTCAAACTTATCCAAACACCATTTTCATTACCATTTCATTACATAATTTTCTTATTACCATTTCATTACATAATTTTCTCATTTCATTACATACTTCTCACCCAAACACACCCTAAAATTGGATAGAATACGCTAATCATTTCAAAATTTATCATTAACACATTTTTCAAGATCATTTTATTTTCATTTTATTCAAATCATATCTAATTACTTATCATTCCATTTCATTCACAAGTAAAGAGACAAAGTGTATCTCATTAACATTTTGTCTCTCTATCACATTTGTATCTTACTCATCATTATATAGTACTTAGGTGATTTAAATCGAGATCATTAAGAATAGATTCTCTAAAGAACTTTACATATAATATAATAAGAGAAACCAGAGAGAGAAATTAATTTGAAAAATTGGGATGAAACAAGTGACAAGATCAAGACGGATACATCGGAATCCTAGCCAACAAATTAAAACATTGTTTACAATCATCAATGTTCTGAATGCATGACAACAACTAAAGAAGACAAGCAAGAAGGAATCTACTTTATTAAAGTAGTCAAAAGTGAATTTTACTTTTAGAAAAGTACGATTTATTTTGACCTTTGAGAAAAATAAAATATCGGATACTCTCCCTTATAAACAAGGGAAGGTTAGGTTAGAACTTAGATGAGAGACTCTGCCTTCACGCCGCTTCTCTCTTTGTTTTACTTTGGCTATTTCAAAGTGCAAAAAACTTAGTTAAGCTAAGGAGATCGCAGCGGAGAAAGCTTCAAACGCATGTGGTGATTGTAAACGAAGGTTCTTCTGTAGCTAATTTCAGGTTTTTCATTTTCTTTCTTTTGAAATGTTGGTACTTCTTCCAATTGATAATTCCGAAACACATCTGTATTGTTTTGTTTTCTTTTCTTTTTTGTGAATCACGTTTCTTTATTTTAAATTTCGGATGTTTTCTGCATTTCAGAACTATTCTGTTCGCATGATGTGTACTGGTTCGTAAATCAGTTGGAGAAAAATCAGTAGACTTACGGTTGAATTGTTTTCACGAGTGCTGAGTGTACTGTGGATCATTTTTCATTAACAATGAATTATGATGTGTTTTCATTTTTCTCTCTACTGTGATTATAAAAGAAAAATGGTATTTGTTTTTCCTTTTAATGATTGTATATTTTATTGTAGCAATTTTTATTAACAACTACCATGAGAAGATACATGAACCGAGCCAACATTATTTGAAATCTTTTTAGCACCCATAAAAAGAGAGGCAAGAGATCTGCTAATGCATATAATACGATCTTCAATTTTTCTAATGATTAATTTCTATGTATGAAATTAAGTATTATTGAAATGTGATATTAACTCAAGAAGAATATTAATTAATAAAAGTAGATAGAGTGTGATGGATTCATTCATGCTTAAAAATCCATTGGGTGCTTTTTTTTTTTCAAAAAAAAAAAATTCAACTGTATTGAGCTGCTAGTTTTGCATACCCACATGTATTGAATTGCCACTTTTGCATATATATGTTAAATATCTGGAAGGGTGTTGAATGTTGAAATTTGTGGGTTCAATTGGTTTTATAGGACTTAGATGTATGGTGAGATGATTTTTTAAGTCGAGAATTGAAATCTTTTAAGAAATTAAGACAATGAAGTTAGATTTTATATTGTTTCTATAATGACTACTCACTAAAAATTTGGTTTTTTTATTTTTATAATACAAAAAAATAAAAAAAGCCACATCACCCAAAAAAAATTCTTCATATGGGTGCCACGTGGCACCCATTGTTTTTTTAATTTTTTTTTTAAAAAAAAAAACTTGTAAAAAACGCAGTTTGACCTGCGCCAAACTGATACACGCACAGCGTGGATGTGATGCACGTGGATATGGTGTAGAAGCAGAAGAAGCGTCTTGTTCCCACATCCCAATGGATTCGGTTTGTAAAATTTGACGCTTTCCTCCTCCTTCCCATTCTCCATTTCCACTATCTCTGTGATGAAGAATCCCTTTCCCTTTCTCTTTCTCCCTGACACCACAACTCACCCCAACAATGTCACGTGCCGATGCCAATCCCTTGCAACACGCATCGTCCCAGTCGGACATGGACGAGATCGAGAATCTGATTCACGCCAGCGTCCAATCGAGTCCCGCCACCGTCCTTCCTGCCAAGCCCCCTAGTCCCCCTCGAGCTTCCATTCCCGTTTCTTCTTCTCTTCCTCCTCTTCCTCACAAACCTCACTCTCACTCTAATCAGAAACCTCCTCGCCCTCCTCCTCCTCCTCCTCCTCCTTCTGGATTTGGGTCTCCCCCTGACACCCTCACCGAACCCGTATTGGACACCATTAACAGAGATCTCTCAAGGATTCTCAATAATCTCAAGCTCGTCGTCTTCCCCAATCCCTTTCGTGACGACCCCGGCAAGGCTCTCCGCGATTGGGATCTCTGGGGTCCTTTCTTCTTCATTGTCTTCTTGGGTCTCATTCTTTCCTGGTCTGCTTCTGTCAAGAAGGTGAACCCCCCTTTTTCTTCTTCTCATCTCTAATCTAACTATTCTATATATATTTTGCAATGCCAATTTCATTACTAACTTTCTTTTTTCATTCTATCTCAGTCTGACGTCTTTGCTGTTGCTTTTGCCTTACTCGCTGCCGGCGCTGTCATTCTCACCCTCAACGTCTTACTCCTGGTATTAATATTACCCTTTTCTGTTTGATTGCTTTTTCTTTTACAAAACTTACATTCTAGTCTTTAAATTTATTCTACGATTACAATTTAGTCCTAGTTTTAGTACCTAAAAATGTACTTTTCTACTTTTTTTTGGACAAATATCAAATATATTAAATGTATGTTAATTTAGTCCCCCAAACTTTACATCAACTGTCAATTTCATCCCTAACATTTTATATTTTAATCCATTTTATTCTTGGACTAAATTCTTTTAATAAATTAATGACACACTGCATCCTATTTTTCAATTTAAGTTAGGATTTGAGTTTATTTTTCTATTAATTTTTCAATATATATCATTAACTACGTAGATTCTGTCGTTAATATTTGGTTAAAATAAAAATAAAGGATAATATTGACCAAAATGTGAAACATTATGGATGAAATTGAAGCAAAGAAAAGAATGGGGACAAAATTAATACTTTTACCAGAAACTTTTTTAAGCACTAATAGTCAACTTTGTAAAGAAAAAATAGAGAAAAAAAAATGTATATATAATATTTAGGGAATGAATTGCAGTTCTAGAACAAATTCCATAATAAGAAAATAAATTTTCTCTTTTTTTGAACAAATTATATTGTTCTGGATCGGTAAGTTGTCCAAATTGACCACCCTAATAAGCAGTGCAGCTCTAAATCAAATAATAGGCCTATCATTTACTTTGTATTGTTTGACCTCAAAATTTCAGGGTGGGCACATTATTTTCTTCCAGAGTCTGAGTTTGCTGGGTTATTGCTTGTTCCCTCTGGACATTGGTGCATTCATCTGTATGTTGAAGCTGAATGTGATAGCAAAAATGATCGTCGTTTTCGTCACCTTGTCTTGGAGCTCTTGGGCTGCATATCCTTTCATGAGTTCTGCAGTCAACCCCAGAAGAAAAGCTCTTGCACTATATCCCGTTTTTCTAATGTACGTATCTGTTGGTTTTCTCATCGTTGCCATTGATTGAATGCATCAATGCACAACGTTACTGGATTCCGGAATTCTGATTCCCTCATTCTTTTATTTTTTTTCATCCTTCTTCTTTACTTGGCTTTTGGTAAATTTTCTTCTTTTCTTCAGCTAGAGATGTCTCCAATTGTACAGTATAATGAAATTTCACTAACATTACTCCAACCATCTCGTTAAACCTTCGTTTTCCCTCCCTATTATACTATGTGTGAATTCCGGAAGGATTGATGTTGTTGAATTCAATAGATTTTGGGTTTAGACTTTAGACAAAGGAACAATTAGAAGATTAATAAATGAAAGATAACCTTGAACTGTGTCATTTTCTCTCTCGCTCTTTACTCGTTTATAACCAAAACATTGATCAAGTGATCAATCAGCATATTGAATCTTTGATGTTGAAAAATGAGTGGATTCGTTACGTAGCACGTTTTTAAAATTTCATATGTGGAGGACCCAATCCACCGTCAGCGTTAAATGGAAATGTCAATTTTATCTTATAAACCGCTGCGAAATAGACTATAGGGTGCCACCATCCTCTAGTGACATATTCAATTTTGCCAATACATTGTGACAAAGCAATAAAGCATTCTTATGACAATGTCATATTTCCTAGTTGTTTATTTAATTCAACTGGATATCCAAGTTTCTTCTTCTTCTTTATTTCGTGTCAACTAAATATTCATGTGGTTAATTTTATTGAACACTCATAAAGACTTGGTATCATGGGGATGCAGAATCCTTTCAGGGTACAAAAATTACAAGGAACTCTTATGGTTGTATTACCATAAGTCGTTGGCAACATGTAACAATATATAAGAAAATCAGTTGCAAATTTCACTGTTGTTAGTTGTTACAATTATTTGAAGATAAACAACACTTTTGAAACTCTCATGAACAAGTGTCTCTTGATTTAAAATATATATATATTTTTTACATAATTTAAAGCCAGAATTGAAAGGGAATGAAGTAAAGCTAAGATAATATTTTACTACATTTTAGCATTTACTAGTTGGGGGTTAGTAATTAATTAGTAATTCATAAAAATAAAACGAGCATTCCTCCAAAAACAAAAAGCCCAGTACTCAAGAAAAATCAATGTGAAACGAAAGCTCAAAACCGTGAAGCTTATCGTATATTCGTATGCACATACACTGCAGCGGCTCCAAAAACATCATGCTTATCTTTTTTTTTTTTTGGCCTGAATAACATCATGCTTATCTGCTTACTCACTTCCTGTAGTCGCATAACAATATCTGAAAAAGACTTTGATGAGGAGAAGCTGGTTTTTGAAAATTGACTATTTATCATGAGATTATCATAAATCTTATAAGTCATGCGTATTTTATAAATTTAAACAATTATTTAAATAATCAAATTTCTTAAAAGTCAAACTATCCCAATCCAAAACTAAGTACCAACGTGCAGGACTGACAGATGGCGATGCACTGGGGTCATTTTGGAATTGGGTTGTTGGTTTGGTGAGACACCGAGGGCCAATTAACAATGCGTTAATCATATGGGTACTTTTAACTAGTCTTGAAAATATCAATTAAAATTGATCAATTGTTGCTTAGTCGCCAATACAATTATACAATTTGAATATAAAAAAAAGGGTCTCAACTACGCTGGCGGGTCTCATTTGACCTACTGTGTTATGTCAAAATTCAAATGGATAATTAAAAAAATCATTAAGAGAAACTTATATATTTGAATTCATCATATTTGCATTTAGAACGAAATATATAACTAATTTTATTTATTTGATCATGAAATAAGTATTTTACTTTTAGGATTCAATTTGACTTAGTTTGCTAACAATTCCAACTGAATAAAAAAAATACTCGTCAAAATAACATGTAATTTTAGACTCGGCATATTTAAACTTGAAACGATATCGATTTGACTACATTCATAGTTTGAAACTAAAATATAACTAAATAGAAATATTTGACCGTGAAACAAACATTTTACTTTGGGGATAATCTAATTTGACCTAATTTACTAACAATTCCAACTTAATAAAGAAAATACTCATAAAAAATATGTAGTTCTTGACTCGGCACATTTGAATTTGAAATGGAATATATATGATCATATTTAGTAGTTTGAAACTAAAATAAAACTAAATAGAAGTATTTGGCCGTGAAATGAGCATTTTACTTTCAAGACATTGTTTGATCTAATTTGCTAACAACTCTAATTGGATGGACAAAATACTCGTAAAAAATTACATGTAATTATGTAATCGATATATTCAATTTGGAAATGAGATAAATATGACTACATTGAATAATTTGAAACCAAAATAAAAGTAAATAAAAATATTTGGGACTAATATGAAATCTTTAAAAAATTTAAGATTGAAATGAGCTTAAAGTGATATATTTATGACTAATTTGAGTATTTGACTAATATAATTTAAATTTTGCAAACTTTACTCAACATTTTCATTCCTAAATCCTAATCACATTATGTTAGAATCGCCTACCATGAAAAAAAAAGTAAATAGCTTTAATAATTGCAAATAGTAGGTTGTGAGTTGCGACAGAGACATCCGCGCAAGCCATTGTCTTTCTCTCTGTCTACATAAATAGATTGGTGACCATGAGTCTCCTCCCTTCATAAATCATAACCCATTTGACTCTGCTTCAATCGTAACTTGGACAAGACCGAAATCAATTTTGGACTTCATTTTTTAAACTTTATGCAATCGGCTTCCCCATCTTATTAGAATTAACGTACTTTTTTAATTTTACTTCTGTTTTATATATGAAAAAAGTCTTCTTTATATGATATACGACTACTTTTTTAATTTCATGATAAAAATTTTTAAATTAATATAACATTCTAATAGAAATAGTGATTTTATTATTTAGAGTAAAATATTTTATACAATTTCAAAATATTATAATCTCTTACAATTCCTATTAAAAAAAACTAATTATAATAGACGAGAGTGACTCGCATCAATAATCAATCAACTATTACTAGACCACGCAATAAAGGAACACAAATTTACTCAAAATTTGAAAATTTACAACTTTATAAATGACCTCATTAGACTACAAATTCAATCATGGTTTATTAACTTATTGGCCTTTGATATTGGGTGCAATAAAGTATTTTAGTTTGTCAGATATGAAAATAATGGAATAGAAGCTACTTGCTAGGTTATATTAGAGACAGATTTATGAGCAAGGCAATATATATATATATATATATATGTGTGAGCTTGCTATGCTGTTTGATTTGCTTACCAGCTGGGCTATATATATGGGAAATGGATCCTCTAGAGTTCCTTTCTCTACATTTCTTGTAGAGTATGAGAGAGAAAGGAAGAGAAAAGAAGAGAGAGAAGAAGGAAATTTGGTTTTTGTATATTTTTATTTCATGGAATCCATATTTTAAGTCTAACTCCACAAGAAATGCATGGAAAAGAACTCTAGAGGATCCAAATCCATATATATGCTATCTAGTTATAGGATACGTGGGATCTAATGAACAGAATATAATAGATAGGGATAAATTTTCATATACTTAGGTCAACTTTGAGTAACGTTATGTTTGTTTTTTCTTCTTCTACATCGGACATAACATAATTATTATTAAGAAAATACCATAAAAGTAAAATATAATTTAAATTTTAAATATAAATATTTTTTAGATATTTCATATTTATAAAAAACACAAGTTCTAAAATAATATAATAAACCAATATTCAAAAAAGAAGAAATTTATTATTTGATTATTTAATTAATATTAAAAATAATATAATATTAAAACACAAGTTCTAAAATAATATAATAAACCAATAATAAATGTTACCCTTATTATTAAAAATATGTTGTCCCATCTACGTACATCATCCGTCTTCATCATAAAATTTCCTACATCTGATAAGACCCAATTTCAACGCATGTCAAGGGACTCCATACTATACTAGCCAGAGAAAAAAGGTACTCCAAAGTCCAAACTGATTAATATTTGGGCTTTGCCATGGAAAGTCCCATTATTTGAGCACCTCAGTTTTAAATCGCTAGATTCTACTTTTTTATATTAAAATTTGTATAATAATTTTTATTAAATTTTCCTTAATTTAAACAAGTAGAAACCAATAGTCCAGAATTGGAGTATCCCTTCGGCCCAAAGGAAAAAAAAATTGGAGTATCCCCTATGCTACTTTTCTTAATATTTTTTCCCTTTAATATGTACCTAATAGTATTGGGGTAATGAGGAAATAACAAAATAGTTAAGGAGAGTATGCCTTTACGACACATTTTAAGATTTCTTTTAATTGATTAGGAGAGTATCTTATATTTTAAAATCTACGAAAATTTATTTAAAAAAAAAAATTAATATTTAAAAACTCATTTAATCAATAAGAAAAAACCTCATCTTTTAAAAAGAAAAAAAAAAGGTTGAGATTGATTTTATTTTATTTTTTTAAAGAAGTTAGATGGAGGAAGAGAATGGTGGTAAGAAATGTTGGATTTTACGTGGGGCTGAGGGTGAGACTGAGACATCAACTAGTTGTACGGTCAACACAGAACTCAGATACCTGCTGTGTCACTGCTCTTTTGGTTTACGTGAGACACTGATTTGGTACGGCTTCCTTCCCTTGAATATATTTAATCATTGTTTAACAATTTTTTGTCATCAATTTTAGAACATAAATAAATTCAACTAAGCTTATTGTTGTTGGTTTACGTAAGGGGGGCAATTGAATTCTGGTTTACTTGGAGGGGAAAGGCAAGACAGTGTGGGTATTTATTTATTTATTGAGTATTGTGTGAGAAGTGAGAAATGGGGAAGTGATGTAATATGATAGATGATGATGATGTTTCAGTTTCAGACTCTAACTTATGAAAATTGATTCTCTTCATCTATTCCCTTTCTCTCTTCAAATTGATTCTCTTCAACTGGGAAGGGGCTACCTAAATTAGCTTGGGACTTGCGACCCTATAAAGTCAAGTCTGGTCACTTCTCTCTCTCTCTCTCTCTCTCTCTCTCTCTCTCTCTCTCATCTGCAATATCACAACAAATTTGATGACACCCTTCAGATTCACCCAACACCGCCCTTGTAAAATATCTCATGCACTTATTTTCAATACTCAGATAACTTTTCTTCGTTTGTTTTATTAATAGAATAATAAATTAGACAGAGAATGACGTTTTAGGAGTAAAATATAATTATGAAGTCATGATATTGAAATTTGAATCAAAAGAGATATGTAATTGTACTCGTTTAATTTAAATGAGCAATTCAATTTTAGAATTTGATTCAATTTGAGTGTATGTAATATATATGGCCTCTTCTCACAATTCATTCATGTCCCTTTAAAACTTTAGGCACATGCCTTCCACATAAGATCAGAATTTTCTTACCATAGAAAATAGAAATAGGCAGGTGGCAATAAGTGAATGGTCTTTAAATAAATATTTTGGTTAAAAATATTATCCTAGTGAAAAGGTGAAAATTGTTATGGGCATAACACTTAGAAATATGGTAGCCTGATAGAAATAAGCAACTAGAAAATGAAAAGATAATAATTCTAACACCTAATTGGATTGTGTGACCATCAAAATGAGATATTTAGATTAGAAAAATGTATATAAATGAGCTGCTAACAATAACAGTTTGTTAATGATCCTAAATAAATAGAAAAAATATTTATTAAAAATAACTTATATCTTTAAATTTATTGCATTTTAATATGGTAGAGCCCGGTCTTCCTGTCATAGTTAGCATACCTCACAACTAGGCCTACCACACGCTCGACTTTGGCACCATGATTTTGTCATCAAGACAGTTAAAGTAACAATACCCCTTAATTATCACCCTCGCACTCTATAAATAGGATTCTAAGTAACACCAAAACACATTTGATGTATCATTTAGTTTTACTTTGCTAATTTATTGACTTAATCATCATAAATTCTCTTAGGAACCAAACTCCTTTAACAAAGTGTTGTAGGACCGGTGACCCCTGACAAATTGATCAGGAGCGTTATCACATCTGAATTTAAAACATAATATTTATTATAACATGGGATATCTCAATAAAAAAATTATGTAAACATAAAAATTCAACCTAAGACAAATAAAATATTTAAAATTAATTTGAAATATATTTTATTCTTTTAGAATCAATTTGAATATTCCGCCTAAAATAAGTCTAATATCTATCTTCTATTGCAACGATGAAATAAAATGTAAGGATGTATGAGATCCGATATATCTTAACTATCAGGTAATAAAAGGTTTTCATTTTATAATCATATATGAGAATATTTGGGATATGTGTAATCTTTAAAGAAAGGAAATCAGATACGTTAGGTATTTTATGTATGAAATGAGATGATTTAGGCCCTTTTGGGAGCAATTGCATTTCGATCCAAGCTCATCTAAGTGATTGAGATGAGATGATGTTGTAATGGGATGAGATGAAATGATGTATTGGTGTTTGGGTGATTTTAGAGAAAATGATGTTAAATATGGTGTGAAATTATATAAAAGGGTATGCAATGATTGTGGTTGGTTGAAATAGATTTATAGATTTTTTTAATTTGTATAGGGGTAAAAATGATAGGAAATAATGAGATGAGATGGAGATAATGAGATGAGATGAGATGATAGGTGTTTGATGGTGGGTTGGATGAAATGATATTGAGATTAGATGCTCTTGGAAGGCGTGAGGATGAGATATTTTTTGATGAAAGGTTTAGCGTCAATCTCATTGGATGAGATGATGGACCAAAATGAAAATAATATTAAAATTATTTTAAGATTACAATTTGGTCCATAAATTTGTACCGGTCCAATTAATCAATCCCTAACATGTGTAAATGATAACTCGGGGCCTGTAGAAAATCCCGGCCATCAACAATCGAGTCTATTTATGAAATTCAATGACAAAAAAATAACAAAGAATAGTTTGAGGACTAGAATGCAAATTACAAAACAACACTAAAATGTTTGGTCAAAGGTTAATTTTGGTTCTAAAGGTATGGCCTAATATTCATTTTGGTCCATTATGTTTCAAAAAATTCAAATTGGTCCTAAACGTTGGCAAAATTATTCATTTTGGTCATAAATATTGGTAAAATGTTTCTAATAGAATATATAGAGGTACTCTTTGGGAACAATACGTAGTTCTAAACTCGTCATGTTTGAACTTGAAACGAGCCATATTCAATACTTGAGACCAAAATGAAATATTTTGTAAACATTTAGGAGCAATTTGAATATTTTAACTCCTTTTAATTTGTACACAAAACTTCATAAAATATATTGAAAAAAAATATAGATTGAATTGTATAATAGCAAAAAAACATATAGGAATGTTGTAGTTTGGACTAAAAAATATAACAAATATTTTGCGGACCAAAATGCAACTCATCTCGTAATTTGAGTAAAAAATCTAACCATAAATAGTTTTATGACCGAAACAAATAGAAGAACATTGAGACAATAAAAAACAAAACAACATTGCAATTTTTTGGCTACCCATGATTCGAACAAAAAAAAATAACCGACACGTGGAAACTTGTGTATTTTTCCAACCAAAAAATAACCGTTATTTCTCCATTATCTACAACGTATAATCATCTGATGATTTTAGACATGAATATAGAATAAAAAATAGTATGAGGACCAAAATGAAACTAATTGCATAGTTTGAGGAAAAGAAACCAAACAAAAAATAGTTTTAGGAGCTAAGGAAACTGAGCTCATAGTTTGAGGATCAAAATGCTTATAAAAGTGAAGAGAATATTGTAATGAGAATAGAGGAAGATTATAACTTAAAAAATAATTTAAGAATTCAATTGTATATTTTACTCAAAATAAATAAAAGAATATCATTAGATTTAGAATCAATATGGACATTTATTTGTTTTATTTTTACTGTCAAGTTAAATCAGGCCATAGACAACGAACAAAACAAAACAAGTAGCCAAATGTCCAAATGTCTTGTTGCAACTTGCAGCACGGTATCAGTCCATAAAAATTGGTTCAATTAGTTTGGAGTTGGTTTCTAAACTATAAGGTTGTAAATTATATTTTAAAGGTTGTAAATTATATTTTGATTCGTGTGTGGGTTGATTCACTTAATTTATGAGTCGTGACTCACCAACATATTTATTACTTTTTATTAAAAAAATTATATTTTAAATTTCAAAATAATCATCTTCTTATAATTTAGGATATGTAAAAAAAATATTAAAATTAATATATGATAATTAGGTAACTCATCATCATTTTAAAAATTTGAGTATAAAAAAATATATAAAATTAAGGGGGAAAAAAATAGTCTAATAAGTTAAGTAAAGTTGATGCAATTATATTTATCAAGAATGATAATTTTTTTTTCATGAAAAGAAAACTTCATTGAAAATTATAATTTGTATGAGCAAATTCAAATAAATTAGAAGTAGGGGTGTTCGTCGGACGATTTGGACGATTTGAAAGGATTTTTTAAACTGGACCGTTGATTGGTTTCATTCATCAAAATCAAACCAAACCAAACTAATAAAAAGCGGTTTGGGCAGTTCGGTTTGAGCGGTTTGAAAGTAGTTATTGTCAATTTTGTCGCTAATATACTAACAAATAAAATATATAGTTATTCTCATAACTTACTAATATACTACTAATAAAATAAATATTATTATAGTATAAAATACTTTTTATAAATAATAATTAAATTGAAATTAGAAGTGTAGTTTACCAATATATTTCTTCCTTTAACTTGATATCACAATAAGTTCTTCAAATATAGTATGTTTTATTTTGTACAAACTAACTCAATTTTATATAATGTAGTAACATGTATGACTCATGGTGCATTATAATATGTTATGTAATGTAATATATTATCATTCTGTTGTGAACGACGAAATGATATTCTACTTTTTAGCAAAAATTATTAGTATATAACAACTTTTAACTTACAATATATATATATATGCTTTCTCAATGTTGAATATTGTATATATATATATATGAGTAATAGAGTATGAGTTACCCTAATGAAAATATGAGGTAGATGTATATATATAAGTAAAAAAGAGTTTTAGCAGTTTGACAATTTGATTCGGTTCGTGCGACGTCCAAACCAAATTAAATTGTTTATCTATCAATTTAGTTCGATTTCACTTTCAATTTAATTTGAATTAGTTCGATCAATCGATTTGGTTTAATTTTAAACCCTCCTAATTAGAAGTTGTGAACAACCGAAGTAAATTGGGTTGGCTCTCAATTTGACGCGGTACGGAGAAGGAAAGAAAACATATGGCACTTTTTTATTTAAAAGAAATATCAATTTTATTAATTTATACTATTTAATTATTCGATCAATTAAAAATAAAAATAGAATTTAGCTGAAAATTTACCCCTACTCCTTTTGATAATTTTAGTCACCGTCATGGCGTCATGGATCAACCTGTCATTCGCTAAAAACTATTTTAACGGTTTGGTCAAAATGTATATGAAAAAGTAAATGTATACAGTACTTATTTATATTTTAGATCAAATTTGTATTTTTTTAAAAAATAATATATATTTGTACATTTAAAATAAAAAATCGTATTTAATCTAAAAAGCTAGGAATTAAAAAAGATATTAATGTAAGATGTGTATGCGTTTCACTCCCCCACACACAACCACAGGAGCAGGGCTAGCTTAGCTATGTAGAGAGAGAAAGAGAGATGATAGAGTTATTATTAGATCCCTTGTGTGTTGTGTGGACAGTGCACAGTGCCCATCATAACAAACCTGCATTAATTATGATATCTTGATAGGTTTTGTACTAAGATCGAGTGTCAGGTCTTCATAATTATAATTCCACCCATTCCCCATAGGACACCTGTAACTTCTCTGCTTAATTATATTAAGCGAATCCCTCGCTCTTGATCTTTAATCCCTCGAAAACCGTGGTTGGCACCCACAGATGCAAGTATTGCAACATTTATGAGTGAGTGATGCATGATGATGGATATTGACAGAAAGAGCATGCCTTTGCCTTCCTCCATCTTCATCTTCATGAATCTTATCTCAACAATCAATCTCTGTCAGGATTTCTCACCCCTCATCAAGCAATCTGCTTACTTCACTCTCGTCCTTCATTTTATACAAACAAGCCATGAAACTTATTTAATATATTGAAATTTATGAAAATTTATTTAAAAAATAATTTTTAATATTAAAAAATTCACTTCATTGATAAAAAAAATAATTAAAGACATATTAGAAAGACCCTAACCGACCACCAAATTGGAGTTGGAAAATATTTGCGTTTCCAATGTGGACCAAAATTACAGTGGGGGCCATATTTACGTTCCAATCACTTCCTAGCTTACTTCAGATCATGCATTTAACATATCTGATTTTGCAAAATTTAGTTAATAATTAAAATAATTAATGTATATGATATATAAAAAGAAGGGTAAATTACACTTTGGTACCCTGTAGTTTGACCATATTTTACTTTGGTACCCTGTGGTTTGAAACTTGACACTTTGGTACCCTGTGGTATTCTCCATTAACACTTTGGTACCCTTTGGAGTTATTTTGTAATTTTAACCATGATAAATTTTGCAAAAATTACATATTGACCCCAAAAAGTTTTTAAAAAATTACAAATAGGTTCTTAGATATATATTATCTAGGGACTAAAATGAAAACTTTAAAAAAATTTAGGGGTCAATATGTAATTTTTGAAAAATTTATTATGGTTAAAATTACAAAATAGCTTCAAAGGGTACCAAAGTATTAAAGGAGAATACCACAGGGTACCAAAGTGTCAAGTTTCAAACCACAGGGTACCAAAGTAAAATAGGGTCAAACCACAGGGTACCAAAGTGTAATTTACCCTAAAAAGAATCTTCATTTATACCTTTGTTTCTTTTTCCATTTTTTTTTTCTGATTATTGATTATTGATGCGTTTTGCCTACTTTTCCAGTTAAGGTAGGAAATGATAACCTTTATGTCTAGGTTGCATTGTAATGATTTTTCTTGTATTTTAATAATAATACCTGCAAAACTCACATGCATATATGACATATCCCCATCACAGGATCAGCATCTAATACGTAGGGTTTTTCTTTTCTTTTTTTATTTTTTGTTTGGGTTTTTAAAATGTAAAAATGTAAAAATTTAAAAAAAAGGGTTATTTTGTTTACTTAGTAAAGAGAGGCCTGCGTGGGAGAAATGAAACCAGCTGTAAATCCTCCCAAGTTGGTTGATGGATGGCTCAGTTCCAATGAAATGGGTTCGTAATAGCAAGTCCCAATCCCCACTGTGATGATATTTCCATAATAATGCATATGGAAAAAGGTGACAAAAGCCTCTCTCTGAATCTCACCTGCACAGTCCATCCATCCATCCCCAATGCCTAACCCAACACTCAACACACATACTGAGGCTATATTATTATATACTCCTATATGGCTATATCACTTAATAATTTCAAATCTAAAATTAGCAAACCCTTTTTGTTTTTTTCTGTAGCCCTCTGTTTGCTGTTATATTGTACTAGTTATATACCCCCTCGCTCAGCCAGCCACTGTCTTCCATATCAAACGACCTTTTCTCTTCTTTCTTTTCCTTTTCTTTTTCCTTTCCTTTCCTTTTGCTCTTTTATTTATTCCCCATCTCACCATCCTCTTCACTCTCTCCACAATCTTCCCCAAATCCGTGTTATGTAATTTTGTCTATAAATACATCATCACCATCTTCATCATCATCATATTACACCCATTCTCCTCCTTCTCTTGTTCTCTCTAACTCGAAAATGAGGGAATACTGGACCTCCTTGGCATCGCTGCTAGGTGTGTTTGCTTTCTGCCAAACGCTCCTCCAGACGGTGTTTCCGCCGGAGCTCCGGTTCGCCTCCGTCAAGTTCTTCAACCGGATTTTCCACTGCTTCTCCTCCTACTGCTACTTCGACATCACCGAGATCGACGGCGTCAACACCAACGAGCTCTACAACGCCGTCCAGCTCTACCTGAGCTCCTCCGTCTCCATCACCGGCAACCGCCTTAGCCTCACGCGCGCCCTCAACTCCAGCGGCTTCACCTTCGGCCTCGCCAACAATGACAGCATCGTCGACACCTTCAACGGCGTCAATGTGCTCTGGGAACACGTCGTCACGCAGAGGCAGGCTCAGACCTTCTCGTGGCGGCCACTTCCCGACGAGAAACGAGGCTTCACGCTCCGAATCAGGAAGAGAGACAAGGGTTTGGTATTGAATTCCTACTTGGAATACATTATGGAGAAAGCCAATGAGATTCGGAGGAAGAATCAGGACCGTTTATTGTACACCAATTCCAGAGGCGGCTCTTTAGATTCCAGAGGCCATCCTTGGGAATCGGTGCCGTTTAAGCATCCAAGCACGTTCGACACGTTGGCTATGGACCCTGAAAAGAAGAAGGAGATCATGGACGATCTGCAAGATTTCGCCGGCGGCCAAGCGTTTTACCAGAAAACCGGTCGGGCTTGGAAGAGGGGTTATCTTCTTTACGGACCGCCGGGGACTGGAAAATCAAGCATGATCGCTGCAATGGCTAATTATCTCGGGTATGATATATACGATTTAGAATTGACCGAGGTTCATAACAATTCAGAGCTCAGGAAGCTTCTCATGAAGACCACTTCCAAATCGATTATAGTGATCGAGGACATTGACTGCTCAATCAATTTAACCAACAGGAAGAAGAACGGTGGCAGTAATAATAATCCTGCTTCTAGGAATTACTACGATTCCGAGATGCGTGGTGCGTGTGGTTCTCCTTGCGGTGAGGATGGTGGGAATTCGATTACTCTCTCTGGGTTGTTGAATTTCACGGATGGATTGTGGTCTTGCTGTGGGAGCGAGAGGATTTTCGTGTTCACTACGAACCACATTGAGAAGCTTGACCCTGCTTTGTTGAGAAGTGGCAGAATGGATATGCACATTTTCATGAGTTACTGTTCGTTTTCATCTTTGAAGATTCTTCTGAAAAACTATCTGGGGCATGAAGAGCGTGATTTGGATGGCTCAATCATGAAGGAAATAGAGGAGGTTATTGATAAGGCACGGATGACTCCGGCGGATGTAAGCGAGGTTTTGATCAAGAACAGGCGTGACAAGGAGAAAGCAGTGATCGAATTGTTGGAGGCATTGAAATTGGCAGCAGAGAGGAACCAAAAAAACGGAGCTCTGAGAGCAAAAAACGGAGTAGAGGATGAAGAGGAAGAGCAAGAGAAAAGGGCTCTGGAGAGTCCTAAAGAAGAGTTTGAGATAGAGGATAATTGCAAGGAAGGGGATGGAGAAGGAGAAGACGAAGAAGAGAAGATCAAATAATATGGATGGAAATTAGTCATGGGAGAAAGATTAAGGAGTGTGATTGAGCTGAAGAAGAACAGGAAACATACACTACACTACTGTAGTCTGTGAAAGTATTTGATCTTGAAAAATTTTTATAAGATAGAAAGGGGAAACAGGGGGGAAACAACTTGAAAACCTTGTCACATAATTATTATGTCTCTATTTTTTTTTAACTATGAATGAATGAATTCTGTATTTACTTAATAAGTAGGCAAGGTAATGATTTGGTGATATTTGATTTCTCATTTAGAATTAGGAGTTTAGGCCCTTTACACCCTGACATAGTTGGGTAGCCAGCTGGGATGTTGGTAAACATCTGGGGTGCACATGGCATGGCCAATGTTAGTCGCTTGATGTTGATGGGACTTGTTGGGAATATAGTAATTGGGTGGCAAACTAATTGAAAACCAGAAGTGTTTCTGTGGATGTGGATAATACTAATTAATCTAGTTTTGGCTGCAAATTAGTGTTATCCTTGGTGCCTAAGGATGATCTGTAACTGTAACATGGTTTCTGTTCATGCTACTACTATTCAATGTTGTTTCAGAGTACTTCACATCAGAAGTGTTCTTACTTGTGAATGCAAACTAATTGAAAACCAGAAGTGTTTCCGAGGAAAGGATGATATTACTTGTGAATGCAAATAAATGACCTGTAATGTTTGGTTCCATTTCCTCTTGTTCTTGACTCATTAAATCAAATTGATTATTGCAGAAATCTTATATAGGCAAAATTAAAATTTAAAAAGTAATCATAACAATTTTGTGAAGAGGACCCGGTCACGAATGTTTGGAAGCATTAGATAACCTCACCAATTTTGACTTGAGTTGGAAATAATAAATTATTCATAGATCATAACTTTGTTTTAGATGAGATGAGATTTTGTGTAGTATGTATTATCAGTTTGAGATAGGCACTGGAAATTTATTTGGAAAAGGTATAAATAAATCTAGGGTAAATTACAAAATAGGGTCCTGTGGTTTGGCCCTATTTCAGATAGGGTACATGTGGTTTGAAAAGTTTCAAATTGGGGCCTGAGGTTAACTCCGTTTGCAAAATAGGGTCTAGGTGGTTTTGACCGTCAAAAAACTAACGGTGCACGTGATAATTTGCCTAACAATCTCAGGGTCTTTAGTTAAAATACTATTTTAAGACCCTAACTATTAATTTTTTTGCGTTTGAATCCCTATTTCTTACGTCGTCATGTTAAAATACTATTTTAAAATACTATTTTTGCGTTGGTTAAAAATAGTTAGGGTCTTAAAATAGTATTTTAACTAAAGACCCTGAGATTGTTAGGCAAATTATCACGTGCACCGTTAGTTTTTTCACGGTCAAAACCACCTAGACCCTATTTTGCAAACAGAGTTAACCTCAGGCCGCAATTTGAAACTTTTCAAACCACATGTATCCTATCTGAAACAGGGCCAAACCACATGACCCTATTTTGTAATTTACCCATAAATCTATAAATAGATAGAGGTTTAGATAAACACGGGTGGGTTCCTTTTTGGGTACTTAAACAAGGATTGAATAGGAATAGGAGTAGCTTTATGAGAATTATGATGTAAGGAAAGGAAGCGAGAACATGAAAGAATTTGTTAATCTGAGTTTGCTATATATGTCTGTATTTGATTGGATTGGTTTGCATTAACCTCTTATGATCAATTGCAAGTGCAAGTGGTGTAAATAAAATACTGTACCAGTGGATAAGATTGGAGGGGTATTTAAGGAAGTATGGTGAAAACTGAAAACCAAATAAAAGGAGAAAGAAAAACAAATAAAGAAGACCCACACATTGTGTTGGGAAAAAGGAGGGGTTGAGACAACAAAAGCAACTAGAAAGTCTCACTTACAATGAGAAAATTGGCTGGTGATCATTTAGATTCTGAGTTGTAAAGCCTATCAGCTTGTCAAGCCAAGAGTAGAGACTTTTGGCTTAAGTGGCCACATGTCACAAACGACGATCTTTCAAATTTTAGAGGGATTCTTTATCAATATCAATATTTAATTAATAATTATGAAAGTATATTTGTATAATTTTGTTATTTGTTGGAAATGCATGTAGAATGATTATTTTATTAGATAAATTTAGGAAATTAAACATGAATTGTAGCCAAACCCATAGAAACTTTTAAAAAGGGTGACATGTAAAAAGATGGCCCTGATAGCATGAAACGAGAGAAAAAGGTCGAGTCCTTCTTTTATGGATGCAATCCAACGTTCATAACTTTTTTTTTAATACATATAACTTTTTGGAGCACAAAAACGAGATTTGTTAAGGCTCTTTATCTCTTTATTGCGTTTCTTTCCTTTTAGCTTTATTCTCTCTTATTAGTTCTTGTTCTTACAATACGTGGTATTGGCATTTCTTGACCGGCGTGGATATGCTTGGAATTTGGATTGGAGTTTCTGGTTCACCCCATCAAACCAATTCGGCCGCTTTCGCTTCTCTGTTTAATTTTTTTAAAAAAAAATACATTTTTTTTTTTAAAAAAAAATTGTAATTAGGATTTTGATCGAGCTTTGAATTTGTGTTTTTTGTTAAAATTAATTTTATTAGCAATTTATAGTTATCAAATAGAAAATACAAAGCATGAAAGTGAATTAAGGTTAAATAATAATCATTCTGAAAAAAAAAATCATTTATGGTTTATATAATAGAAGGAAAATTGTGAGCGAAAATAAAGAAATTGTATTTATATAAAGTTTTCTATACTTTTTTCTAGCAAATTTACTTTTAGAAACAACACATGTGATGATAACTATTTGTATTATTATAAGGAATATAAAATATAGGGATGATCATGGGTAGGGTACTATGATACCCGGATATGAGCGGGTATCAAAATCAATCCTCATACCCATATTCGTTGGGTAGTTTAATCCCCATACACGCACCCAAACCCGAAAAAATTTTAAAATTAATTACTTTTTGTTAATATGAAATTTATATTTATCCAAATTTTTACATCCATAACTACTAAAAATAATAAAAAATAAATCATAAATATGAATACATTAATAAAATATTTCAATATTTATAAAAACTCTAATATTTTTCAGTAAAAAGTGTTAAAGTATTATATTTTTTATATATAAAAATATATTTATTATTACTAATGGGTATATGGGTAGGGTACTACCATACCCGAACCCGTACCCATTAAGGATGGATACGGGTTTAGACCCATACCCATAGGGTAAATTTCA